>JAQZBX010107483.1:0-10648 GCA_029593785.1 Cabassous unicinctus
AAGGGGGGGATAAATTAAATAAAATAAAAAATAAAAAAAAAAAAGAAACTCAAATGCACGCGCACACACACACACAGCCTGAGAGAACAAATTAATCCGTTCATGGTATCCAGTACATTAAAATTTGGTGTCTAACTTAAGCATGTATGCATTGTTCTTCATTACATTGGAAAATAGTTTAAATAAATATCATAAAAAATGAAATTTTAATCAAATGCTTGCAACGCTCCTGAAACTCATCCAGGGTTCTCTGGAACAATTAAGCTCTATCATACATTTATACTGAGTGTGAAAGGAACCAAACTCAGATCCTTTTCTGAAAGCACATGGGTAAGAGGAGAGAAGGAAGTCTGGGATTTTTAATATTAATTCATTTTTCAGAAAACAGGAACCTCATCAAACACCTACTATGTTTGACGAGGAAACTGAGGACCCGAGATCTTCATTTACTTATCTAGGGTTACACAGCTGGCAATGGTAGAGATAAGACCTAAACTCTAATTTACTTAGCTCCAAACCCTCCTACCACACCAGACTAGCATCCCCCTACCACCCCACCCACCCCCATTTTATAAACTAGGAAAATGAGAATAAGTGAGGTAGAGTAACTTGCTCCTGGAAACAGCTAGTTAGTGGCAGAGTTGTATAAGAATCCAAAAGCCAGGATGTTTCACCAGGTAAATCCTATCAGATGAGCCCAGTGGAAGCAAGTTCTATGCAACCAGACCTACTAGGGGCCAGCAAAATCATTACTTCACTTCTAAACAGAAACAGGCTATATAGCTTTAATGCAGAGACTGGACAGATGAGGGAACAAATAAGTTTTCTCCTGAATACCTATTATGTGCAAAATACTGTGTGGTCTGGTGAGAGATTTGAAAAGCAAACAGAACAGACAACAAGGTCTCTGTCCTCATATCTGTGTGGGAAAGAAAGCATAATCATATGAAATATTATATAGAATCCCTGGAAGAAATCTCAGCAATATTTGGGTTCCCTCCCCTGACTCCTACAACAATGTAAGTTTTAAAGACAATATAAAACTGGCACAGTATATACAATATGTGAATACTGCCAATAGTAATAACTGACACTTGCAGAGTACTTCCTATTTACCAGGACCTTTGTTAAGTGCTTGGAGTTGTCTCATTTAAACCTCAGTACAATCTTATGAGATAGATACTATTGTTGCCATTTTACACATGAGGAAATGGAGACTTTTTTCTAAGAGGTCTCCCCTCTAGTAAGAATTCCCACCAGTCTGCCCCAGAATCTCTTTGCTAAGAGCTAAAAGGTGCTCCGAGTTCAGCATAGGGTTGGTTTGGGAATGCATGCAGGATGCCAGCACAGAAGCTAAAAAACAGCATTCTAAAGAAGGTGGGGAACTCAGTTCAGCTAGATTTTTTATAGGAACATTAATTGACTCTCTCCACTCCCAGAGTGAAGGCTATTGTGAGAGAGATGCATACCAGCCAATGATAACATCACTCACTTTCTTCAGATTTTCCACTGCTCCAAACTAATAATGAATTAAAATTCTAAATAGCAACAACAACATACAAATGCAATACACCACGATACTGGTGAAATGCCTTTTTATAAAAGGCTGTCAATCGGAAGGAACATGAAAAGTCATTGATTTTTTTTTGAAAACTCTAAGCAACTTGAAGAGGGAGCTCTCTTTGAATGAAAGAAGTGGGAATGTTGTATGTGTCATCACAGTCCTTGGGTAATGACTGTGTCATAAATAGGATCTGGCATTTCAGAATATCCTTAAAGCTATTTCCTTTTGTTCAACTAATTTAATTTACCAAATGCTCCTGGGAACGGGGGGAAGGGGGACCATAATGCTGACTCCACATATCCTGAAAAATCAACATTTTTTTAGCTGCTCTCAAAGAAATTACATGTGTTTGTTGTCTGCTGGCTCCCCCAAACTCTACCTCTGTCAAAATTCTGCCCTGGCAGGTGTGAGAAAGAATAGATGCAGAACTTGAGTGAATACCCACATCTGTTTTTGGAAAAAGGGAACAGAAGCAGCACAGAAGGAAGTAAAAGAGATAATTGCTGGCTTGAACTACAATACATTTTACTTGTGGGCAGAGGGCCAGCTTACAGCAGGAGGAATATGCAGGCCCATCTTATTGGAATTCAGGGGTGGGCCTCCATTCTTGTCCGGAGACAGCTGTAAACCAGCAGCCCATAGCATCACAATCAGGCACTGAGTTTTGTCAAGGAATGCTGATATGTACAGAAGCGGCTTTGTCTGCTTCAACTGCACCCCTGCCTAGTGAAGTGACAGTCAATCTCTGATTCCAGATGACAAGAACTGGATAAAAACCTAAAACAAATGGCGACCTTTCAAAAGATTAATTTGTTTACCAACAAAATGTTCCCTCTTTGTCATCTGAGATGGGGGTGACCTTCACTTTCCCATATCTAGGCTGAAAGGATGCTGACTATAGTCATCTGTTAAGTTAACTCCATCTCAGCAATTATTCCCTTTTTTATTTTTAGTGACAAGAAGGGTTTATTAATTCACTCTGCTTCTTGTTATGGTTTATAAATGCAACAAGCTCATTCTGAATTACTGCAGTGTAACATCAATTTGTTTAAATCTAATTCTGCTACCGTTGCCAAATTATGTTGTGACTGTAATTGTGGCCATATGCATGGGCTTAAAACACAATCATGTTTTGAAATCGTCCTTCTTTCTCCCCTTCCCTGCCCCCACCTCTTACTTCTGATGCTTCTTCTAATCATTTGACATTAACACAATTGCCTCACTTTCCATTACTTTATCATTTCAGAAATGAATGTGTTTTCAGTGAGAGAGAGATTACTATGTATACCCCAAGTGAAACAGTGAAGAATGAAACTATGATTTGTGAAGTGTGGTTGCTACCCAACTAAGTTAGTGAAAAACACTGCATAACATATGACTCATAAAATCTAGAAATCATAATAGTATTAAATTCAACCTCATGAATAAATAAAAGATTCTAAGTTTACATTGCATTATATATTTATTTATTTGGAAAGTGGGACCAAAGAACTGGTATAATTCTACAGCAACTCATATCTTGCCAAAAAGAAAAATGTTTTTATGATTCTTTTCTAGGTCATAACAGTTATAATCAGAGTTATTTGTGCAGCAACTCCCAAGCAATGTTTTGTTTGGCTCTTTTGTTATGCATTCATAATATTTCTTTTAAAATTCATATTAACAGATACATGTTTCAAGCCTTTTAAGAAACCCTTTTTATTTAACAAAAATAAATCAAAGTCAAATTTTCTGTAGATTTTTTAATGTGTTGCATTATAAAGAGTAACTGGAACTAAATGTCAGTGGGCAAATATGAACAATATCAGGGATTTCTTGTCTCCTCATACCTATAAAGACCTACTCAAAAAAAAGGCTGTTGGTTTTTTAGTTAGCAGATATTGAAAAAAGTCATCAGTGAGTTTCATACTTTTCTGTAAATTACATAAGAGTTACAAGATATAAATTTCTGATGGCAGTTTTGTGATATGAGAGAGTGTGTGTGTGTGTGTATATGGGGTATAGGTGTTTTCAATGCATAAAAATCCTTATATCAGTCCCTTATTATTAAGAGACATGGAGAAAATACCAACTTTTTAGGGAGTAATAAAATAAGTTGGCTACATATTCAAATTTGCTGTCACAAATGCCTAGGATTATTTGCAGGCTTTTGACAAGCTTTGGAAGTTTCATAAGAAGTAAGGAAACACATGACCCTTGGTAACCAAATAATAATCCCCTTTGAATATTTAGAGTGATTCTAAAAACGGTTAGCCTCGATGCTACTTTTCTAATTGACTACACATCACAATGCTAGACACATGCTTTCATTTTGGGTAAGTGCTTTCAAAAACACGTTTATAGGTGGTTAAGTCACAACCATTTATTCACAAACGTTCTACATGATTGTTTAAAAACAACAGCCAAATATTTCTCTCACAGGACTTTTTGTACAATTCTTCTATTTGATAAATCCAAAGGGAAAATACTATTTTTTCAGTTAGTACCATTATGTCTATATCAACATAAAATGATGGGGTCAACAATTTAAAATGAAATGCCAAGAGTCAGTTTGAGCAAAACAAACATAATGCATATGCATTTTCAGGTGCTCTCATGTAGATTTTTATGGAGCCAAGTTTTATGAAAAAAAAAAAAAAAGGATCTTTAATATAGTAAACAAGTATTCATTATCTATATGTCATACAAGGCAAAGTGCTTTCCCAAATCCTCTGTGTTTAAAGTACACGAGCATAATTCCAAGGCTCTCATTCCATTTGGGAATTAGAAAAAATATAATAAATGACTAGGATTCTGTCTCAAATTTGCATATAATTTTGATTCTGTATTTATGTCTGAATCTTCACTCAGATTCATTAAAGCAAAGCATAATCCTGCCTAAATCTAAAGGCATGCCTTTTAAAACTTCAATACTCATCAGAAAAAGTTTGCATGAAATGCAGCAATTGCCATGGGCTACAAAGCCTCTGCACTCCACCAGTTAAGCCAATATTCTAGATTGAAGGGGAAAACCAACAACAACAAAAGGGAATCTGCTTCTGTCTATACAGCCAGAGAAAAAATATTTTTATTTCAAGGGCTTTGGGCTCATGGGAAACCGATGAAAACACTTTCACATTATTCACAGTGACATTTTAAATAAAGTTTCAGCAGGAATAAAAATATCTAACTTTCTGGTTATTTCTTAGTCTACAAAAGTATTTCTATGATAAAATTGTTCTTAAACTAAACCTGTTAAAATAACATAATGAACATATAAAGAAACCAAAAATGTATTTCAGGGTCATAAGAAAGAAAGTGGGCAGTTGAAAATTTCCGTGTAGGAAATTTGGAAGATTAATCTAAAAGACTATTATGCTGGTTAGAAACAGCTTTGGAATTTAGTTCTAAAATTAATTTCAATTTCACTGAAGTATACATTGAAGAGCTGTTGAGAGAAGACAAAGATTAAAAATGTGTAGATATGACTTCAGTAATTTAAAATATATGTAAGTTTTTTCAGTATCAAAAATCATCTCAAAAAAATAATTTCCCAACTGAAATGAAAACTGCTCTTAACTCTAAGAAAACCCTACAACATAGAGGAACTAACATCCTTGCTTTGGGACATTTAGCAGCAAGTCAAAGGCAAAAATAGGCACAGACTCTGAGATCTCTGAATTCCAGTCTCCATTTGATTATTTTTCCCTCTCATCATCTTGTTGACATAAAGGATTAGTAATTCCTGCTTGCTTCAGATTTAGAATAATTTTTTTAAATTTTTACATAATGTATGAGTATACATCCTTGCAGCTGATACTGTGCTGCTGTTTTCTTTTGATATTTCCAGTGGCAAGCCTACTATCAAAGAACTTAACATTAAAAATTTCTCTACTAATTATTTTTGTTGTTAAATTATTTCCTCCTTGTTAAAACTATGGTATTATATTATTTAGGAATATCAATAAATAAAACAGAGAAATTCAAATAAGCTACAATTCTTTTAAAATAGGTTTACATCTTATTAATCATTTCTAATTATTAACAGAATGAAAGCCACTCCATTTTATCACCAAAAAAATTCCAAGGACAAAAGGATGATACCTTTCCTTAAAATCTACGTTATATCTTACACTACTAATAAATTATTTTAATTCTTAAAAAAATTAAGAGCTCATTAAAACAACTCATTACTTACACGTGTTTTTCTCTGATTAATATATGGCAAAGTGATTCCATAGTTCGCATTTACAGCAGCTCTGTGGTGGATGTTTTCAGGATCCTGCATGATTTTTACATTCAATCCTATCTTTTGCTGAAACAAAGAAAAAATGAAACTTTCATGCTAGATGAACAAAAATGCTTACTAATATTCTCTATCCTTAAAGGAGTACAAAGTTCTCTAAAAATAATCATTTTAATGTAATTCTCACTGGAAAATATATATATATATATATATTTGGATCTTTTATTTAGGCTGCTAATTGGTCCCTTTTACTCACAGAAAAGGAACTTTCCACAGATTTCCTCCATGTATCCTACTGTTCACACAAATGCATCCTCAGATATCATTCCTTTTCTCAAAAATAATGGGAGAAGCTAATTAAGGTGGATAAAGGCCTAGAATAGCTGGTCTTGATTTATTTTTAGCTTTCCAGGTCAAGGATTTTGCCAATGAAATCTATGCTACAATTACACAGGTAGAGGGCCCCCTCGGTCTGTTAATGTGGCCAGTTTTCTCATGGGTTATTTACAGGTAAATCTCAGTTTGGACTTGGTAAATTCATGACAACAAATGTATCTACTCCATGGAGATTTTGCTATTTTTAAGAGTAATTTATGCTTTGACTGGAAAAAAATAAAAACATCTAGTATGAACCTGTAATCCTCATTTTAAATGATTGCAATTAGTTACTGCTAAAATGCTTAAAAATGAACAACCAGAGCAGGCAGCACAGGGGTGATAGACTGGATAGGGTCAGGAGACCTGGGTTCCAGTCTTGTTCTACCCTGGACCACCTGTGTGTAATGTTAGGTAAGCCAGTACTTTGAAAGTCACTGGTCTTATTTGCCAAAAGCGGCAGTGAGACCTGATGGCCTCTTGAGGAATTATTCCCCAGCTTTGACAGTCTATGATTTGAGGCTAAAAATAAGTTGGCATTTAAGGAATATAGTATTACCAAGAGCTTCTAAAATCTTTTGGGACTATTTTTTATTGGGATATAATTAGCATACCATAAAACATGCCCTTTTAAAGTGTGCAATTCAGTGGTTTTTAGAATATTCACGAAGTTGTGCAACCATCACCACTATCTAATTCCAGAACATTTTCATCACCCAAAAAAGAAACCTCATACCCATTAGCAGTCATTCCCCATTCCCCAATCTCCTTAGCCCCCGGTAACCGTTAATTTCCTTTCTGTCTCTATGGATTTGCCTATTCTGGACATTTCATATGAATGGAATCATACAATATTTGACCTTTGTGGCTTATTTTTAGGAGGTTGGAGGTGTTACTAGCAATTTGAAAAACTGATTTCCTTTCATTTAAGTGCCTTAGTTTTGATAGTGGTCTTATGCAACTGTTAAATGGCTGTAGGACCCAGATAGATTAGTTTATGATTCAGTTATTTCTTTTATAATAAGCATTCATAAATGGCCTGTGCCTAGGGTCAAAGTGAAGGGGAAGGCTACAAAAACATCTACAGAATGTATGCCGTCCTGATAAGCTATATCTTAATACAAGCTCCAAACACATCTTTTATTTTTTTAATATTATTTCAGTTTTTTAATCAAATCTCCAAATAACTGCCCTCAACTGTCCATTTTATTTAACCCAAGCAGAGACATAGGTTGCAAGCAAGGAATGTCTATTCCCTTTTCCTTGAAGTATATGCAGTGGCAAAAATAATGTAGTGCCTAATTAAAAATGGCTTTCCTTCCACGGGTAACCCACACTCACAGTACCACTCTGGGGTTTTTGCATGGAAGCTGAGTGCTACTTTTATTGAAATTAATACCTGAACATAATTTTTTTCCTTCTTAATTAAACTTTTAGAATAATTTCCATTCCACCAAGGATCGGGAAATTGCTAATATGTATTATAATGACTGGATGTGGTTTCTGTAATTAGGGTTTTTTAAAAAATGTGTATTCTGGATACAATTGATGGTAATAGCTCCATCTATCATGGGGAAGCTTTGTTAGATACTTTAAAATTCTGGGATCATTGGCTCAGTGGACCGTAGCAGTTTCCTTAGTTTTATTATGCTCTACCAACTTTGTGAGACTTTAGGACTAAATAGGGAGGAAATGATCAAATATAGAATCCTTGTTAAAACAGAAATTAAAATCCAGTTGTTGGGGAGCAAGTGTAGCTCAGTGGTTAAGCACCTGCTTCATATGTCTGAGGTGCTGGGTTCAATATCTGGTACTTCCAAAAAAAAATCAAGTTGTTTTCTGCCCACTTTTACATTTCTGTGGCACTGGGCACAGATATTTTTGAAAAGAAATCAGGAAAAGATGTGGCTCAAGCAGTTGGGTGCCTACCTCCCACATGGGAGGTCCAGGGTTTGGCTCCCGGTGCCTCCTAAAAAAACAAAAACAAACAAAAACACCAAGCTCAGGGAAGCTGATGTGGCTCAGTGGCTGAGTGCCACTTCCTACATATGAGGTCCCGGGTTCAATCCCTGGCCCCTAGTACCTTAAAAAAAAAGAAAGAAAGAAAGAAATCAGTATATAAATAGAAATCCAACTGAAATAATGTCTTGAAATCTCAATTCTTTACTGTTGGTTTCTAAATCTATGGGAAAGGTATTTAAAATTATTAATATTCTAATATATATTACTTTGGCACCAAAGCATGTGTATACCAAAATAATAATATTTAGCACACATTATTTAATTTCTCCTTTAAAAACACACTAAAAAAGAAAACATTAAAGGCTTCTAAGTTTGAATAATATTAACATACCAAATAATTTCACTGAAATTCACTACCAAATACATTCAAAACCTAAACTTCTATAGATGTATGAAAAAATACTTATAAACATAAGCTACATTATCAGACTTAGTAATAAGATTTCTCAAGAAAAACAATGAAAGGCTTTAAACAAACAAACAAACAAACAAAAAATTAATCATTCCATTAAGCTGAAAAGCACACTCTGGAAGATGATTTTTTTTTTAATACCAAAAGTAAGATAAATATCAGAAATAACTTCACAAATTTTTCTTAAATTGGTCAAGGAAAGACAGTAATTTATTTAATCTATCTTGAGTCACTAAACAAGCTAAACTTTGTATTCTTTCCTTTTGATAGTAATTACAAGCAGATATATCAAATGTGACTCTCATTTAGACTTTGGTTTGTAAGAACAAAAGTTATTATCAGAGCCAATTACTGTTTTACCTACATGGCTGCACAGAAGCAGGGAGCTCAATTTTCATCTCATCAGTGATTTTGTGGTATTTATTTTATCACTATGCCCACAAAGCTATATAAGAAGGAAATAGCTTATGCTATTAAAACTAGGGTTTGAATATAGGCGACCAAGGTTTCTTTTAGAAGAACTTCTGAATTAAAAACACTAGGCAGCATGTAATGCCAACTCCCCAGACATGGACAGACCATAAAATGATACACATCTGAGCAGTAGATCCCACACAGAGTAATCAAAATTGAAATGCTTCACAAACAAAGTTGAAGCAGGCTATTTACTAAGTCGCAGTATTATTGGCATAACATTATTCTCAACAGTGTTTGCTACAAGTAATGCCTTCCAAAGTGGATATTGCTTAATATCATATTCCCACTGGTTAAAGATACCTGCTGTTTAATCTCAAAACCAGAGAAAGAGAAAAACAACAACAACAACAAAAAAAAACAGAAAAACTTAGTCACTTTTAACACTCTGATCCCCTCAACCATTATTATATTTAATGGAAAGAACAATAGATATCAAGTCCTAGTGTTCCACTTTCAAGCCATATATGATCTTGGTTGAGTCATTTCACCACTGGGGCTTCAGATTTCTCATTTATCACTCTGAGTAATAATACCTACCCTCACAGGGTTGTTGGTGAGCTTTAAATGACTAATATAAAAGTATCTTGCAAATTTTAAAGTACCATTCAGAACCTAACTAACCAAAAAATAATATCTGCAATGGATTGAAACACCTCAAATATATAAAAATCCATGAATTCTTAATAATATTTTCCCCTGCCCCCCAAATCTAATTGATAAAATTGACAAACTACTCTGAAAATTGATAAATCAGAGGAAAGACGCAAGCATTTATCCTGCTTTTCCTGAAAAATTATTTTTCAGATTTATCAAAGATGATAAGGAAAAATTCCTCTTTATAGACGCTAACAAAATGCAGAAGGAATGATAGAATTATAAAATCGCCACTTTGTAATTCCTAATGAAATTATGTATTTAGGTAAACATCAATGGTTGCCATACCATTAGGTAAAAGGTTGTGGGACCTTTATAATGGATAGATCAGTCCAATGGTACTTGGACTCACTGATCAATCTCAACATCATTAAAAAAAGAAAAAGGAAATTGCCTCCTGATATGCTGTAAAAGGAAGTACACAGCACCACCTATGAAGTATTCCTAACAAAACAGTGGAACCTGAAATTGACAAAGCTTCTAGTTAAAATTACAGTTCAAAAGATATACTGTGGACACAGGAAGATGTTAAATGACACCACAAGGTTGCAATCAGCCAAATCCAGGCTGTGGGAAAAGCCTATATGACAAATGACCTGGTTTCTTCAACAAATGAATGACCTTTTTAAAAGGAGGGAAACTTATAGATTAAAAAAACAATAATAATCCACACTGCAATATAAATACCTTGCTTGCATCCTGATTCAAACAAAAACAGTAGAAAGACATTTTTAAGACAATTGGGGAAAATTGAAAATGGACTGAGCATTATGTAATATTAATGAATTACTGTTAACTTTATTGGGCGTGATAATAGCTTTATAAAATGTCCTTATTGGAGAATACTGAAATATTTAAGGGCAAAATGATGTGATATCTGGGATTTGCTTTAAAAGAATTTGCTAAAAAAAAAAAAAAA
>JAQZBX010107484.1:0-10644 GCA_029593785.1 Cabassous unicinctus
ATCTCCCCCTTGCTGCTTGTGTTTGCTGTGTCCATTTGCTGTGTGTTTTCTCCGTGTCTACTTATCTCCCCCTTGCTGCGAGGTCTTGCTGCATCAGCCCACTGCGCCAAGCAGGCCGGCCTGCCCTCACAAGGAGGCCCCGGGAAGCGAACCCGGGGCCTCCCATATGGTAAACGGGGGCTCCATCGATTGAGCCACACCCGCTTCCTGTTTCCAAAGATTTTCAAACAACTTTTTATCAATTCTTCACAGATTAAACCACAGCTTTCTCTTCTCTAACCACATTCTGTTCTCTGGTGACTTACATTCTAGCTATTAACTCCACGAGTTTGCTCATTATAATTAGTTCATAATAGTGAAATCATACAATATTTGTCCTTTTGTGCCTGGTTTGCTTCACTCAACATAATGTCCTCTAGGTTCATCCATGTTGTCATATGCTTCATGACTCCTTTCTTCTTACAACTGAATTATATTCCATTTTGTATATATACCACAGTTTGTTTATCCATTTGTCAGTTGCTGGACATCTGGGTTGTTTCCATCTTTTAGGAATTGTGAATATGCTATGAACATCGGCGTGCAGATGTCTGTTCATGTCACTGCTCTCAGATCTTCTAGGTATATACCTAGTAGTGATATTGCCAGTTCACATGATAGATCTATATCTAACTTCCTTAGGAACCACCAAACAGACTTCCACAGCAGCTGTACCATTCTACATTCCCACCAATAGTGAATAAGTATTCCATCTCTCCACATCCTTTCCAGCACTTGTAGTTTTCCATTTTCTTAATAGTGGCCATTCTAGTAGGTGTGAAATGATATCTCATTTTAGCTTTGATTTGCATTTCCCTAATAGCCAGTGGTATTGAACAGATTTTCATGTTTGTTTGTTTTTTTTGCCATTTGTATTTCTTCTTTAGAAAAATGTCTATATAGGTCTTTTGCCAATTTTTAGGAGGTACCAGGGATTGAATCCAGGACCTTGTACATGTGAGGCAGGCACTCAACCACTGAGCTACACCCGCTTCCTTTCCCCATTTTTTAATCTGGCCATTTGTCTTTTTTTTTGTTGAGTTGTAGCATCTCTTTATATATCATGGATACTATACCCTTGTTGGATGTGTGATTTCCAAATATTTTTTCCCTTTGAGTAAGCTGCCTTCTTACCCTCTTCACAAAGTCCTTCGAAGTGCAAAAGTATTTAATTTTGAGGAGGTCCCATTTATCTATTTTTTCTTTTGTTGCTTGTGCTTGGGTATAAGGTTTAAGAGACCCCCACCAACTACAAGCTCTTGCAGATGTTTCCCTACATGATCTTCTAGGAGTTTTATGGTCCTGGCTTTTATATTTAGGTCTTTGATCCATTTTGAGCTGATTCTTGTATAGGGTGTGAGACAGGGTCCTCTTTCATTCTTTCTGTTATGGATATCTATTTCTCTTAGGGGGCCTTTTTTTTTTCTTACAATTCAATTCCCCACATTAATGAAGGTCAAATTATTCATCTGCTGACTTGTGAAAACACTGCACACTGAACATTAATGATATATGTTTCATCTAAATGTCTATTTTATTTGAAATCCAAGGAAGGGGAAATTAAGCAATAATGAGTATTTAAATTTCTTTTTAGTTCTGGTGGATAATTGCCTGTAGACATCTTTAGAAAAGAAAGAAAGAAAGAAAGAAAGCAGTATTTGGAGTCAGAAGTCCTAGGTTGAGGCCAAGTGTTGCCTCTAACTGTATGACATAAGAACAGTCACTAAGCGTCTCTAAACCTGTCCTCATTGTTTTATCTACAAAATGAAAATGATCATTACCTGCTTCACCTAAGTCAGTTCTCTCATCCCCTCACTGTTAGAACCATTCCAGGTGATCAGAAATGTACTCAGTATCTTTTTACTCTTTAATCTTCCAGGGCTGGGCAGGGGGGCTTTTCTTAATGGATGATGCTTTAGCAAACTTTTGCCTTGTTCTGATGTGTGGTTGGAATGCTGCTCAGCACCTTATTCCTAGGGATTAGTCAGCTGACATTTCATCTTACTCAGTAAGCTTGCTTTCTCCTTTATTAAACCGTTAAGGAGGAGCTTGTTTATTTTTAAGTGGGAGCCTTTCTCATTATCCAACAGAGTTCACAAAAGTAGACCTTCATAATGGTCCCTTCCTTCTAAGTTTTAGGATACTGAATATTAAAAAATAACAGGAAATCCTGCCTTAGAAATCAGTGAGTTGTGTTGAAATTCCTGATCCTTTGCTTTTGCTTTTTGCATTTAACCTCTTGAACCACTGACTTTTAGAATTAGAAGGAATCTTAGCAATCATCAAATCCAATGTTTTACTCATTACAGAACTCCTGTCTCTAGTATCCCCAACAGTTTGTCAGTCAGCCCCTTTTATACAACTCTGGTGACCAGGAGCTCACCACCTCACAAGTAGCCCATTTCATACAGGATAGTTCTTCTTTTTGTTGAACTGAAATCTGCCTTCCTATGGCTTCTTATCCCCCCTTTGCTTCTAGCTCTACCTTCTACAGCAAGTTGGAGCAAATTGGTAGTCTCTCAATAATTATAATAACAGCATTCATTTAAGAATATGAATCAATCTTTATAAATTCTGTAAACAAGTGACTTTCAGCAGAAATAAACTGTCATAAGTCCTCAGTACCTTAGATTCAGCTTCAATTTTAATTTAGTTGTGACCAGAGGCCACCAAGATTCAATAGCTGGAATTTTGAAAAGATATAAGTATTTTTGAGAGGGCAAAGCACTGAATTCATCATTAACTTCTGCTTACACAGATAAAAAGGAAGGAATAGTGAAAAATTATATACCACTTACCCTTGAATTTAAGTCAAAGCTAAATTTACTCTGAATCCTATAAAGCTGGTTTTCTATGTGTATTAAAAGGAGCAGAGCGTCCCAGTGATATCAAAAGTTTTATTTTAATAGTACTAAGGAATCTCAATTTGTAATCCCAAGATTATAAATTGTTATAGGAAACTATATTTGTTAGAATATTTGTAGTAGAAAATGATATTTGTTTATTTGAAGTTATAAACTATGTTTGCCAAAGGAGGTTAATTATATTCATTAATCTTATAGTGAGTAATCACCCAGAATAAAGACTGCCTTAACTCAACAGAATAAAAGATTGTACAGATCCTCTTAAAATTAGGAACATTGATAAAGGCATCCCTCTTTGTAAATTTTAATTTTATAGTAAAATAAATAATGCCTCTAAATTATTATCTTTTAAATTTTTAGTTATTTACTTTTAGAATAGAAAATACATTCACATGATTCAAATTCAAGAGATACAAAAGGCTACACCAGGGGGGTGATGTGGCTCAAATGGTTGGGCATCCATCTCCCATATGGAGGGACCTGGGTTCGATCCCTGCGGACCTCCCGGTAAAAATAAAAATAAAAATATAGAAGGAGCATGGGTGCCCTGCTAGGGCTCATTGAGCCATGAAGCAAGATGATGATATAACAGGAGAGTGACACAAGGGAGAGCCAAGATGAGACATGCCAAAAAACCAGGAACTAAGGTGCCACAGGCAGTAGGACACCTCTCTCCCACATCGGAGGTTCCCAGGATTGAATCCCAGTAAAGACAGGAAGAGAAGGATGAGAAGAGAGGGCAGGAAACAGACACAGAGAATTGCCCAGCAAATGGACACACACAAAAAAACAGCAACAACTGCGGGGGGTTAAAAGTAAATAAATACATAAATAAATCTTAAAAAAAAAAAAAAATGCTACACGGTGAAAAGTCTTCCTCTTATCTGTCTCTCTGCCATCTAGATTTCCCTGGTGGTAATTAGGCAATTGAAGATACCAGTTTCTTTTAAACTTTTCCAGGGATATTTTACATAATCAAGCAAGAATGATAGCATGCAATGCATTATTTCAGACCTTGTTTTTTTACTTAACAATAGATCTTGAAGATTATTCTATATCAGTACTCAATTATCATTTATATTTGGATGTGTTCTGAACTTTTTATTCTGTTTCATTGATTACAGATCAACTGTGGTTTCATTCTTCCTTAATGACAGAACCTGACTTTTTTATGGTAGTTTTCCTCCACTACCATCAAGTCCTCAGGAAGGTGACTCCCAGGTCAGACACAGAGAATAGATCATGATTGGTCTAAGCTAATTCTAATGGTCTTACTCCTTTTGCTGTTTATTGCTTTATTGATTTATCCATGGGTATCTGACCCGATTCTGGCTATTAGGACTTGAGGGGAACTCTACTGGGTGACTACGAGGAAAATAGTAGCTTGTTAGACATACAAGGGGAGATATTTATTAGGCAGTTGACTATATAAGTCTGAATTTTGGAAGAGAGGTAATAGAGGTGTAATTGGGAGAGGGGTGTTAATCACTATATAAGTGTGGTGGTTTGAAACTGTTTTTACTCCAGAAAATCATGTTCTTAAAAGTTAATCCATTCCTGTGGATGTAAACCTGTTGTGAGTAGGACCTTTTGAATAGGTTACTTCAGTCAAGGCATGGCCCAGGGTGGGTCTGAATCTTCTTACTGGAGTCCTTTGTAAATGGGATGAATACGAAGAAAGAGAGAAAGCCACGAATGCAAGAAACTGAAAGCAATGAAACCCAGAAGAGAAGGGGGAGACCAGAAGATGCTACCATGTGCCTTGCCGTGTGGCAGAGGAGCCCAGGATAGCAGGTAGCCTGTCTTTGGGAAGAAAGCATCACCTTAATGATGCCTTGATTTGTACATTTTCACGGCCTCAAAACTGTAAGCTTGTAAGTTAACAAATTCTCATTGTTAAAAGCCAACCCATTTTATGGTATCTGCTTTTGGCAGCCCAGCAAAGTAAACACTAGGTCATATTCAAAGTACTGTAATCATATAAGGTGAGGGGAGTAGAATGTCCTGGTAGCCAACGAGGATCAGCTCTGTCTAGTGTTCCTAATAGGTCAAGAACCATGGGGACGAGAATTGTCTGTTCAATTTAGCAGATGGACATCACTGGTGACAAAAGCATGTCGGTGAAGTGGTGGAGGTGTAAGCTTAACTGGAGAGGGTCCAACAGAAAATAGGAAAAAGGAAGTTGAGTACAATACAGCCACCTTTGCAAAGCATTTTGTTATAGAGAACAGAAAAATGTGGCAGTAGCTGGAGGATCAAGGGGATTCAGAGAAAGCTTTTTGTTTTGTTTTGTTTTGTAAGATGGAAGAAACACATTCATATTGGCATGCCAATGGGAAAGGGAAACAGAAAAACGGTGATGCAGGGATGAGGAAAAAATGCTGGACAGATACTTTTGAGAAAGTAGAAGGATATGGGACCTAGAATGGTGCTATTCGGTGTGTTGTCTGTGGACTGGTGACGGACTACAAAATGTTTATTACTGGTTTGAGGCAGAAATTGAGAGTAAATGTTTACAACTTTTATAGCAATTTGATAGAAAAATTTATGTATATTGGATCTAATAATAAAAAATCTGGACTTGCATTTTGTATGTCAAAATTTTTTTTTATTAGAACAGTTGTAGGTTTACAGAAACATCATGCAGAAAGTACAGAGTTCCTATATACTCTCCTCATACACAGTTTTCCCTATTATTAACATTTTGCATTATTATGATACCTTTGTTAAGATTCATGAGACAATTATTATAATTATGCTATTAATTTTAGCCACTGTTTACATTAGGATGCACTCTTGTGCTGTACAGTTGTATGGGTTGTGTGTGTTAACTTATATACAGCCTAAAATTTCCCTTTTTATCCCTTTTTGAATATACAATTAAGTGGTGTTAACTAAATACATAAAATTGTGCCTCCATCCCCACCACCCATAGCCAAAATTTTTCCATTACCCTGAAAAGAAACTCTATACCAACTAAAAATTAATTCCTTATTCCCCCCTCCCACTCGGCCCCTGGGAACCTGTATTCTCCTTTCTGATTATGAATATGCATATACTATTTATTTAATATAAGTTAAATCATACGGCATTTATCCTTTTGTGTCTGGATGATTTCACACAACATGATATTTTCAAGGTTCATCCATATTGTAGCATGTATCAGAACTTCATTTCTTTTTACAGCTGAATAATATCCCATTGTGTATATCCATTTATTGATTGATGGACACTGTGACAGTTTGAGATTATTTGTGAATCCCAAAAAGAGAAAGATTATGTTTGTAAACTATTCCTCTGGGTGTGATACCCTTTGATTGCATTAGATTTAGCTGAGATGTCCTGATTAAATTATGTTAGGGCTTTGATTCGGCCACGTTAGTAGGGCGTGACTCAGGTTGAGTCCCACCCCATGGTGGGCCGATATAAACAGGCACTCACTCAAGAAGACATACAGGAAGAGAGAGAGCTCTGTCATTTTTTATCCTGGGGCCCCAGGGAGAGATGAGTCATTCGCCTGATAGTTTGCAGGTGATCTTAGGAAGAGAGTCAAGACTGATACAGGAAGCCCTGAGAGACAAGCCCTATGCCAGCCTACATCTGAGCTTGGGAAGAACCTGGACCCATGGAGCCTCAAGAGGAAGAGGAAGGCAGGGAAGCAGAGAACAGGCAGAGCTCTTCAACCATCTTTCTTCAACACGTGGCAACTGACTTTTGGTGAGAAAGCAACCTTGAATTGGATTCTTTGGGGCCTTGTAACTGTAAGCTTTTAGCTCAATATAAACTCTTCATAAAAACAAACAGATTTCTGGTACTTTGCATCAGCACCCCTTTGGCAGACTAATAAAGACACTTAAGTTGCTTCCATCTCTTGGCAATTGTGAGTAATGCCGCTGTGAACAATGGTGTGCAAATATCTGTTTACGTCCCTGCTTTCAAATCTCTAGAAGTGTAATTGCTGGGTCATATGATAATTCTATACTTAACTTTCTGAGGAATTGCTAAACTGTTTTTCATACAGGCTGTACCACTTTACATTCCCACCAAAAATGAACCAGTGTTCCTATTTCTCCACATACTCTATAACACTTGTAATTTTTTGTTTTTAATAACAGCCATTTTAGTGAGTGTGAAATGGTATCTCATTGTGGTTTTGATTTGCATTTCTCTGATGGCTAAGGACTTTGAGCATATTTTCATGTGCTTATTGGCCATTTGTCTATTTTCTTTGGAGAAATATCTGTTCAGGTCTTTTTCTCATTTTTTAATTGGGTCATATAACTTTTTACTATTGAGTTGTAGAATTTCTTAATATATTCTGGATATTAAACCCTTATTAGATTTTTCCTCCCTGTAGTGCTCCTGGGCCAGCAGATCTATGGTGAGCTGCACATGCTGGTCTCTGTCCTGCAGAATGGAATTTGTTAAAGTTTTCAAGAATAAGGACTATTTCAAGAGATACCAAGGGAAATTTAGAAGAAAACGAGAGGGTAAAACTGATTACTATGCTTGGAAATGCTTGGTAATCCAGGATAAAAATATGTACATCACACCTAAATATAGGATGATAGCTCGTGTAAACAACAGAGATGTCATTTATCAGATTGCTTATACCTGTATAGAAGGGGATGGGACAGTCTGTGCAGCTTATGCTCACGAACTCCCAAAGTATGGTGTGAAGGTTGGCCTGATAAATTATGCTGCAGCATATTGTACTGGCCTGCTGTTGACCCTCGGGCTTCTCAACAGGTTTGGCATGAGCAAGATCTATGAAGGCCAAATAGAAGTAACTGGAGGTGAATACAATGTGGAAAGTATTGATGGTCAACCTGGTGCTTTCACCTGCTATTTGGATGCAGGACTTGCCAGAATTTCCACTGGAAATAAAGTTTTTGGGGCTTTGAAGGGAGCTGTGGATGGAGCTTGTCTATCCCTCACAGTACCAAATGATTCCCCAGTTATGATTCAGAGAGCAAGGAATTCAATGCAGAAGTACATCGGAAGCACATCATGGGTCAGAATGTTGCAGATTATATTACCTAATGGAAGAAGATGAAGATAGATACAAGAAACAGTTCTCTTAATACGTAAAGAACAACATAATGTCAGACATGATGGAGGAGATATACAAGCAAGCCCATGCTGCTATATGAGAGAATCCAGTCTATGAGAAAAAGCCTAAGAAAGAAGTTAAAAAGAAGAGGTGGAACCACCCCAAAATGTCTCTTGCCCAAAAGAAAGATCGGGTAGCTCAGAAGAAGGCAGTTTCCTCAGAGCTCAGGAGTGGGCTGCTGATAGTTAAACCTAACCGCAATTTTCTATGAAGATTTTTCAAAGACAATAAACTTATCAACTTGAAAAAAATGAAAAAAAAGAAAACAACCCTTATTAAATATATGGTTTCCAATTATTTTCTCCCATCCGGTGGTTGTCTTTATACTTTCTTGATAAAGTCTTCTGATGCACAAAAGTTTTAAATTTTGATGTTCCATTTAACTATTTTTTCTTTTGTTGTTTGTATTTGTATGTCTTTTTAAAATGTCATTTTTCTATTGTTTTTTTTTGACAAAAATGTGGGTCTTTAACTAGTTGGGGAAAAGAAAACTGGGCCCTTCAGGACAGTTTGAGAAACTTTGTGGAGAGTTTGACTTTTGTGAGGAGACAAATAGTTCATTTTTCATGAGGAAAGCTTGGAAGACAAAGTATATGAGCAGAGTTACAGTTAAGTTGGAAGTTGTGGTGGGAGATGGGAACTTGTGGAAGTTCCTTTGTTTTCTTCACTTTTCTCCTTGAAATTGGAAGCAAAGTCATCAGTTAAGTGGGAATGAGAAATGAAGTGTTGGAAGTTTGTAGAGAGATGTGAAATAGTTGTCTAGTGTCCTAGACACTAGAAGAGTGTCCTAGAAGAGTATATGTCCTAGAAGAGTATAGGCATCTGGACAATTGTTAGTAGTATAACCCACTTGAGCATAATGATATCAAAACTAGAATGAGACCAATCTGGAGGGTTTGGGATGTTTCTCTAGTCCCCGTTTTGCTGCAGACTTGGAATTTCGTTAGGTGAGTATACAGAAAGGAGAGTAGGACTAGAGGAATGAAGATGACTATATGGGAATGATTTTCTTGATGGACAATAAAATTTAAGCTGTTTAAGGAGAGAAGTGAGGACATGAGGGTAATAAGGATCATGAAAATGTAGTAGGACCAAAGGAATTTGGGTGCTGGTGGAGTTAATTTTTGGAGGTGGAGTGTTAGAGAGAGTGAGGTAGAAAGGAAGGATGTTGTGGTGGGAGAGTTGGATGACTAAAATTGAGATTATGGAGGAGTTATAATTATTGGTAATAGAAGATCTAAGGTTGGAGCATGGGAGTGAGAGGCTGAGGAAGGGTGATTACTAAAGGAGAGGAATCGAGAGAGGTCAGGACATTGGAAAAATCACCTAAGAGAATATTGAAATTCTGAATTTTGACAATACTAGTGACAGTGTACCAGAGCTAAAATCTTAAAGAATGAGAGAAAGTGATCCAGAGAATGCTCCAGTCTTCTGCTATAATGTGATGCTCAAAGCTCAATAAAAGGAAAAAGAGACGATTTGAGGGGGTGTGGCTCCTTTAAGAGTTTGGGAGGGGAAACCAGAAGTCGGGAGCGAGGGAGGGACCTCTGCTGAGTGTGCGCAATTGAGAGCGGAGGCGGGGTCAAGCTTCGGCTCGCGAGCGAGGGCGGGGCCCCATGGGGGCGGAGTTTGCGCTTCGGCTTCGGCTTCGGCTCTGGCTGCGGCTTCTGCGGCTGCACTTCCAGCTTCTGAGGGAAGGAGGCCGAGGCCTGGGCCGAGCCCGGAGCCGCCGCACGACCCAGCCTGCTGGAGCCCCCGCGCCGGCTTGGCCTGGGGGCGGGCTCGGGCCCGGCCCGCCGCCGAACCCGGGACAGAGGCTGCATGCCCGAGGACCAGACCGGCGCAGCCATGGTGAGCGAGCGAGGCCTGCTTGAGCCGCAGTCGCCCGCCACCCTGGCCCCTGCGGGCCTGCCCCTCCCTAGCTCTGGTGCCCGCTCCGCGCCCTGCCTTTATTTCTTGCCCTTTTTACCGCCCCCTCGATGTCCCGCTTCTCCTTCCCCTTGTTCTCCGTCCACCTGCTGCGGTGAGCCCTCTTAGGTGACACCCCCTTATTCACTCTCCTCCCCGGTAACCCCTTCTTTATCACCCCCAGTGACAGCCTATTTCGCGTTCCCCTTTGCCGCCCCCTCCTCGTCTTTTATTTCCACCCTTCCTTTTCGCTTCCATTTTGCCTTTTTCTCTCTTCTGGGATCTCTACACCTTTCCTCTTTCTCTCCCCTATTTTCCGGTCTTGCTGTTTGCGTTCCTTCCCATTTTATCCCCACTGCTCTCTCTTCTCCGTATCCCCTTTCCCCGTTGTCCTCTAACATCCACATTTTCTTTCCCCCTTATCGGATGTCCTTTCTCCCCCTCACAGCTGTCCCCATTTCCTTCTCCGTGCTTGGGGTCCAAGCAGGAACAATTTGAGAGCTATTGCTTCCCAGGAGCTGTAGGGCGGTCAGATAGGAATTCTTTTTTTTTTTTTTTGGAGAGGGTAAGGGAGAGATTGGAGGTATTGAAAAGAGCCTAGAAGCCTTATTATCCAGTATCAGTGCAAAACCTGAGAGATGGTGTGTTTTAGAGTGATAGAATGAGTCATGGGTGAGGGCTAGGATAAAAACTCTGACCTTATAAGATACCTAGCTTTCT
>JAQZBX010107485.1:0-10647 GCA_029593785.1 Cabassous unicinctus
AAAACGCAACACACAAAGCTTGCTCGGCAGGCGTCACCGCGCTCCTCTCAGACAGCGTCTAGAGACACAGGCCAGTGGGCGCGGCGCTGGCACGTGCGTCCACGCAGACCTCAGAAAGGCCGCGGCTGGGGTCAGGATGGAGGGGAGACGGCGCCTCACGCCACCCCGTTTGTGCAGCTGGTGGGTGCTTTGTGTGGGTTTGGGTTTTCAGCACGGGCACGACCGCCTCTCTCCAGAAAGCCCACCATGAAGGCCGGGCCCCAGGCCCGGCGGGCGGCTCACCCCGGATCAGCTGATGCTGGGCGCGGATGATGTGCTCGCAGAGCCGCCGGTGCTGGCGGTAGTGCCGGATGACCAAGTCCTTCTGGCACAGCAGGTTCCGGCGGCGCAGGTTGGCGGCGCGCAGCTCCGTGCCCTCCACCTCCAGCTCGTGGGCTCTGCACAGCAGCCGCAGCACCTCGCGCTGCTGCTCGCTGGCCACCTGCCCGGGCAGCAGCTTCTCCATCTGCGACGCCTTCTTCTTGGCGTTCGCCAGGCGCTGCTCCAGCTCGGCCTGCCAGGCCAGAGAGGCCACGCTCAGGGCCCCACCGTGGTCCCCGGGGGGGAGACGGTCATGCAGCCAAAGAGGACATGCCCTGCTGGCCCCTCCTCTGGAGACTCGGTGGGGCTCCACTGCGGGCAGCGCCGGCTCAGGCCCCCAGCAGGACCCCCGCTCCCCAGGCTGGGAGCACAGCCCCCACCCCCAGGACACTGCCCAGGCTGTGCGCCGCTGCGTGTGCCTCCCGTCATCACGCCCCAGGGCCTGGCCTCGAGCTTGACCCTTAACCTCTGCGCAGTGCTTCCCGGCATCCACGGCAGTGGTGCCCTCTCGGGTCACCGCAGGCTCGAGTCGGTGACCAGGGAGCCATGGCCTCTGTGGGGACGCAGGGCTGGGCACAGCGAGCTGCCGGCCGGAACCTTGCGGTCAGCTGACCAGTACGTACCCTGCACCTGACTTTATAGCTACGCTAACTTACGGCCAGCGGCGCTCTAACTCACGCCTGGACACACAGATTGTCGCTGCCAGGCACGTCACAGCCCTTTTGTGCTTGAGAACTCCAGGTGGCACTTCAGCCTTATGCTTGGGGGCGTTTAGACAGCAAAATCACCATGAAAAGCACAAAAATGCAAAAACAAAAACCCGGCACTAAGAAGACTGAGGGAAGGACCATTGCTTGGAGTACCAGAGCTGAAGCGAGAAAGCAGAGTGTCCCCCAGTTCAGCTTCGGCTCAGAACGGGCACCTTCGGGGGCTCAGATCTTCTGCCACTCTGTGCAAGCTTGCAAATGACCATGAAAGCGACACAAGTTACTGATTGTGGCATTGCAAATAAAACTTAGCGAGTAGGTGGATTTGCAGATGTGACATCTGTGAATAACAGGGCTCGGCTGTATTTATTTGGATTAATTATCAGTTCATGGATTCGTCATCTGCATGCCACATTGCATGATGGCATCTACATTTGGCCCGTGAAGGTCATGCTCTTTGGCTGGTACACATTATTTCATTGAGCAAGACACATTTTCCTTATTTTTAAAGGGCAGAGGACATTGGAAGTGAAAACACAATCTCCAAATTGCTACAGGTTGGGGAGCAGATATAGCTCAGCAGTCGAGCGCCTGTTTCCCATGTACGAGGCCCTGGGTTCAGTCCCCAGTACCTCCTGAAAAAAAAAAACTGCTGCAGGCAGATACGAGAACAGTCAAGAGGCCCTCAGCTTGGCTACAGAGCTCTTAGGTGGAATAAATGCCACCTGTCTGTAGCAACGTGACAGCATCAGTTTCTCTGCTGGCTTGAAAGCACACCTGTAAGCACCTTCGCTAATGGGCAGAGAGAGTTTCCAGCTTCACTGGCATTTTATCCAAAGGCTCTTTCTCCATCAAGTGCCAGTCCTGTAAAACTATTAACTAACTACCTTACAACTAGCTACCTTATAAATAGCTACCCTATAAATAACTAGCTACCTTATAAATAGCAAACTTATAACGAGCTCGCTCTTCCCAGAAAACTCCCGAGAGGAACCTGGAGTCCAGGCTTCCCCAGGCTAGGCGTGCTGCCTGAGAGCGGAGTCAGACAGAGGCCCAAGCAGGACACAGGTGGACACACGCTCTGCACGACCTGGTAGGTGGTAGCAGAGGATCCGAGGGAGGCTGAGGCTTTGGGCCCACAGTCCACACACAGAAGTGAGGGACCCAGGGGTGTGCAGTGGCCACCGCACTGCTGCCCAGCCCCGCTTCCTCAGCCCCCTGTGGCCCCCTGCCCCGCACACTGGCCCCACAGCCCACGCTCCGGCTGTGACTCTAACACCAAGCATGGTCCCTGGGTGCAGGCTCCTTGTGCGTGCTGGGCATTTGGGACAATTCCCGGGTCCCCCTGGGCGTCGGGTCCCTCATCTGTAAAAAGGCATGACCAGCCGTCCCCTGCAGGACGGCTCTGAGGAGCCGACGAGATGTCCGTTGCAAAGGGCCTGGGGCGTGCTGGGCGGTCAGCAGCCTCGCTGGCTCCTTCCCCGTGTCCCACCTTGAGTGCAGCCGTCTTCCGCTGCTCCGCTAGGAGCATGTGCAACTCCTCTCTGGCCAGCACGACCTCCTGGGGCTCCTCGCCCTCCGCCGCCAGCTCCTCCTCCTTTGCAGCCTCGCCCCTCTCCCGCTGCGCCTGCTGGTGGGTCTTCTCGCGCTCCCAGCTGCAGCCGCAACAGAGGGTCAGAGTTCAGGCTGGAGGCCCAGGCATCTCAGGCCTGGAGACCCTGCTGGCCGAGGCTGCCTCCTCTCAGGCAAGGGCGTGAAAACGGGGCTGGGGCTGGGTCTACAATACGACTTTTTCTCTATTAAAGGAGAAAAGCACGAACAAAAACCGGAAGGAAATGCAATAAATAGGAACCATGTGCAGCAGGAGCCCTGCTGAGTGGTTAAAGGGTGCCATGGCCGTCTGGGTGGCCTTGGGCCACCTCCTGGGTAAACTTATCCTCTCGAGCCTCGATTTCCTTGGCCCACAAACCACTGGTTACCACAGTACACACTCCATAGGGTTAACTGCGACAACATGTGATTCACGGCAAAAGGCCCAGGCATGCTTACTGGGGCCCAGGATTGTGTCTAAAGCGTGTCAAGGGTCCCGTGGAGATGAGGCATGAAACAGGGGCTAGGAGGGAACAAGGACAAATGAAATGTTTTCTGGAAATGGAGGAGATTGTGAGAGAATTTATTTTTATTTAGAATTCCTCCAATGTAGGTATCATGCTGTTTTTATAATTTAAAAAAGGAAGAAGGAAGAGAAAGAGAAGAAGAAATAAGAGGAGGATTGGGAGAAGAAGTCGAAGAAAAGGTGGGCTTACAGCACAGCCCCAGGTAAGTACTTGGATGGATGGATGGATGGATGGATAGATGGATGGATGGGTGTGTGGTGGATGAATGGATAGATGGGTGGATGGATGGGCAAGTGGATAAATCAGTGGATACGTAGATGAATGGGTGGGTGGGTGGATGGATGGATGGGTAATCATATGTTCCAATTTGTCCAGGACAGTTCCTGGTGACACTTACCATCCCAGTGTTATGGTTAATAGCAAGCCCTTTCACCCTCAAACACACCCCGGTTTGAATGATAAATTACATTGTCACTCTCTACAAGGGAACACACACAGTAGGTGTGAATAGGGAGTAAGTGTGGAAAGGCAGAAAGAGCCCTGGCCTGCTAGATGCATAACCTTGAGCAAACCCACATCTCCTCTGAACCTCAATAGCCTCTTGGATAAAATGGAGTTGCTCCTAGCTGATCTTCCAGGGCTAGCTCTTGGATATATTACAGGAGATAAGAAAGGGGCCTGTAAGTATTCTTCTACCTGGCCCAACTTAGCTACAAGGGCAGGAGAGGAGGGAAGGGATCCCAGGCCAGGAGTCCTGCCTAGGAAGAGAGGGTGCCCTTGGCTAATGTTCCATGAGGATCTACAAGCAGTAGAGGGTGGCTGGACAGAGCTCTGGTCTGGTGGCCCCTCTGGTCCTTGCTGTCCTCCTCTCCCCCTTTGGGATGGACACACTCACTCTGCGATGGTCAACAGGTGGCGGGACGTGTCAATGTGCAGCTCAATGTTGGTGTTCTCGAGCTCCACCAGGCTGTGTCGCATCTCCATTTGCTCCTTGAAGGCCCCGATGAGCTGTGCCCGGATCTTGCTCATCTGCAGGCAGCTATCCTCCTCTGTGTCATGGCGGGGAGATGCGGCTGCAGGTGGGAAAAGAGCAGGTCCACCAGGAGAAGCACTGCCTAAGACAGGGTTGAATTCCATGCTCACCCACCAAAATGAAGTCTGACCCATGGAGGAGCTCAATAAACGTGTGGATGGATGGGTGGATGGATGGACAGATTGGACAGAGGGATAAATAGGTGTATGGATGATGGATGGTTGGATGGATGGATGGACAGATAAATAGATGGATGGACAGATAAATGGATGGATGATGGATGAATGGATGGATGGATGGATGGACAGGTTGGGCAGGTAGATGGATGGATGGATGGATGGACAGACGGATGGATGGATAAATATATTGGATGGATAGATGGGCAGGTTGGGCAGATGGATAAATGGATGGATGCGTGGATGGACAAACAGATGGACAGGTGGATAAATGGATGGATGGATGGATGGATGGATGGGTGGATGGATGGTTAGGCAGGTTGGGTAGATGTGTGAATGGGGGGGTAGGTGGTTAGATGCATGTGTGGATGAGTGGAGAACAGGGGATAGAGGGATGGACGGATGGATGGGTGGACAGGTGGATGGATGGGTGAATGGTTAGGTTGGTGATATTTAGATGGATAATTTAGAGGGATTTAGACCTTCTCTCTGCCCGGATTTGAGTCTCAGGAATCCAAAGAGACTGGACTAACCATCTCAGCTCAAAGCTCAGGAGAACCCTCCCAAACACGCAATCTGGGTCCACTGCCTCCTGCAGTCTCCCTCACAGTCCTTTGCACATCTAGGATTATGCAACCTTTGTGATAAATCATTTAACATCTGCCCTTCCTGCGAGACGCTACACTCCACAGAGCAAATCATTTCTTTGTTTCCCACAGTAAACCCCTGCCTTCACTGATGGTTTTCACTGCCTGCCCAATAGCTCACCCCTCTGGACACATGCAGTCTGTCCACAGCCCGACCCCTGACCCTGAGGGCGGCAGTCAGGGGCTGGTGAAAGAAGTTACGGTGCAGCCAGATGACTGGATGCTCTTCAGTCACTAGCACAAGGTTCCCAAGGCATTCTCGGCTATCGGGGAAATGCCCATGAAGCGAAGCCCAGTGGCACAGCCACAGGCACCACCATCCCCTGCTGTCCTTGGCGCTGCCCCAGCAGGGTGGAGGGAAGCCTCGGTGCTCACCGTGAGACCACCACCCCCTCCACGGCACTGCCCCTCCCCACTAGAGACCACCTAAGAGGCCAGTCCTAATCGCTGAGATCAGCAGGGCGAGAGCCTCGGGGGCACGCATCCCTGGACCCCACAGGAGGCAAGCTTCCCCGTTGTCGTCTGCTTTGTAAGTTCCCCAAACCGACCCTTCCCACCCTTTTGTGCCCTCCCCTAGCCCTCTGGGACGTGGTGCCACCAGCTATTGCCCCTCTTCTTTGAGACTTTCCTCCACTCTGTCTAATAGAAACCTGACCGTCCCCTGCGAACCCTGTCCCGGGGGCGGCTGTCTTCCTGGATCCCACTCTCCCTGCACCCCAACATAGAGACCACCCCTGTTGCATAGCAGGCACCCAATAAATATTGTCAGATGAGAGAATGAAAGAGCGTGCTCCCAGTTCCCAGCTGCGGTGTGCACGTGTGTGTTTATTTTAAAGACTGGAAGGAAATATCTAACTGCTAACAGTGGTAACTCCAGCTCGTGGGATTATGAGTGAGTTTTGTTTTCTTCTAATACTTTGCCATTTTCTCCAAGTAAATGATAAACATGTATTTTTATTTTAGGAGGTATCAGGATTGAACCCAGGACCTCGTACATGGGAAGCAGGCACTCAACCACTGAGCTACATTCGCTTCCAACATGTATTTTTGATACGTTTTTAAAGGTGATGTATCCACACAAATAATATGCAAACACATTTTTGTTATGAAAGTTCAAACAATGCATCAAGAGTTAAAAGACCCTCTTGCTCATCCCATCGCCACACCCCCACCCCAGCCCCCTCCTCACAGGGAACTCCTGCCATCATTTTGATGTATCTACTTCTGGGTCTTTTCTTTCTGTGCAGTGTTACACGTATACATGCACCCAGAGAGATACAGAGGTTTCTGGTATGTGGGCTTGGCCGTGGCTTTTTTAGCAAGCAGCATCAGGCGATAGCTAATATCCTGGAACTCGCTTCTCTCGTCTGACAACGTGTCTTGGAGGCCATCTGCCCACCTCCTTCCCTGGGGCAGCTGCGCCCGCCCCTTTGCTGGGCACTTTGGGGCTTTCCAGCCTTACGGCTTCCTTGGGCACAGGGAGTGGGCTTTTCGAGGGCGGATGTGGAGGGGTGGGACTGCTGGGTCCTGGGGTGAGACGGCTGCATCCCAGGGCACATAGCTAAAGAAGCTGCTAAACTGGCCTCCAGAAGAGTCATTACGCTCCCAGTAATAGTGTTTAAAGCAACCATTTCCACACTTGATTTTATATCTGTTTATATTATCTACTTAATAAACATCTAATATTATCTGACATTTTCGTTTTCGTGAAAAGTGTTTCAATTTGCATCTCCCTGCTTCCTACACAGCGGGCAGCTTTTTCACATGTTTATTGACCAGCAGGAATTCTTCTTCTATGAATTGCCTATTCATTTCCGCGCCCATTTTTTTATTGAGTGCTTTGCTCTTTCTTACTGATTTTTGGAAGTGCTTTATAAATTGTAGTAAAACTTGTTTTCCTAAACCAAAAAAAAAAAACCCAAAAACATATAAGTGCATGTGTACACACATGTACACACATACACATAACTTTTAACTCATTTTCTCACAGGTGGGCTTAAGAGTGTCTTTTTAACTTGCCGATTAGTTTTATCGTTTTGTGCTGAAATTATGGCATGCTCTAAGAACCGAAAAACAGAGGCCTAAATAAAACAGATTTGGGGGCAGGAGGGAGAAAAACCAGAAAGGTAGGGAAGTGAGAAGAAGGGAAGGGAGGGAGAGAGTAGAAGGCGGCAGAGGCACGTTCCGCCCCCCCGCGCTTTACAGGAGAGGGAAGGAAAGCCCAGGGCGGGGGCCTGGCGGTGGTGGCACTCAGACCCCCTGCCAGGGGCCACTGACTCGTGGGGTGCAGCTGGGGCGCGAGCCTGGGCCGGTGAGGACGCCTCGCCCTCGGCACTACCTCGAGCGTCCCGGCCATCGGCCTCGCTCTGCTTCTCCAGCTTCGACTTGAGGCGCTCGATCTCCCTGCGCAGGTCAGAGATGACGTCCGTGTACTGCGCGATGTGGTAGGAGGCGTTCAGCAGGTTGCGCTTGACCTAGGGGGCAGGACACGTGGCCGAGGTCGGGGGGCGCCAGCAGGCCCCGGAGGACACGTTTTAACACGTGGTTACGCAGGTGAGACGCCAACATGCTTGTTAGAAAAGTTCAAATAATACGATGGGATATTCGCCAGGGATGAAAAAGAAATGAGCTCTTGGCCACGAAAAGACGTGGGGAAACCCAGATGCAGAATCCTGAGCGAAGGAAGCCAGGGTGAAAGGGCCACTGCACGACTCCAGCTGGGGGGCGCTCTGGAAAAGGCAAAACCGGGGAGACCGCCAAAGGCTCAGCGGCCGCCAGGGGCTTCACAGGAGGAGGGAGGGGTGGGCAGGGGGCACACGGGGCACTTTTAGGGCGGCGAATGAAACTGTCCAGTGTGATCCCGTGACGTGTAGACACGACATGATGCATTTGTCCAAACCCACAGAATGCACAGCACAGAGCGGGACCTAATGCGAACTTTGGACTTGAGTTACTAATAACATATCAATTGTAACAAACGGTCACCAGTTGTAACAAAAGGTCCAGTCTAATGCAAGATGCTAATAATCGGGGAAACTGTGTGTTTGGGGTGGTAGAGAGGAACTCTGTACTTTCTGTGCAATTTTTCTGTAAACCCAAAACTGCTCTAAAAGTAAGGTTTATTATTTTTAAAAATACAGGTAACACATCATGAGTTAAAAGACCCTCCTGATCATCTGATCACCCCCAACCCCCCAGCCGGTCCTCTCCCTACAGGGAATCCCTGCCTTCATCATGATGTATCCACTTCCAGAGCTTTTTTCTGTGCAGATTTGTACATACACATGCATCCAGAGAGATACATGGTTTTTGGTGTGTGGGTTTGGCTTTGGGTTTTTAAATAAGAGGCATCAGACTATAGTTAATATCCTTGAACTTGGGAGGCCAGCTGTCTGCACAAAAGGTCTACCTGCTTCTCTGGAGCAGCTGCTGAGGCCATCGGAGGGATGCGCCCCACCCTTTGGTGGGCACTTGGGGGCTTTCCAGCTGTACGGCTTCCTTGGGCACAAGGGGGTGGGCTTCTCTGGGGTGGACTTGGAGGAGTGGGTTCCAGGGTTCATGTACTTTACACTTTAGTAGATGCTGCTTGGTTGCCCCCTGAGTCTGTCCTCATTTTTCTAGGCTCAGCTGCAACGTCCCCTTCTCCAAGAGGCCCTGCCTGCCCCCCCACCCAGCAGAGGGTCCCCTGGATTTGGTCTTCTCTGTTACCCTCCCCTGCAGCACCCTGAGCCTCACTTCGATGCTTCCCACAACTTGAAACCATATCCCATCTGCATAAGTTCTGAAGCTCGGAGCTCGTGCGAGAGCAGAATCTCCGTCCTGTTTACGGCTTTATCCCTGGCGCCCAGCTCAGAGCCAGGTGCCGGTCAGGACAGAGCCAGCCCACGTTTGTCCACACACGGTGGTGATGATGAAGAGCCATCACAGCCACCTGCCCTCTGCCGAGCGCTACCGCGCAGCCGGCCTGCATGAGCTCATGGAATTCTCATGACAGCCTTTAGGCCCAGATGCTTTAGCCTGAGCGCAGCAGTGTAGACAGAGTAGAGAGTGGTTTGAGCTGGACTCTGGATCCAGCCTGTCTGGGCTCCACAGCCAGCTCAGCCGCTGTCTCTCTGTACCTCAGCTGCCCAATCTGTAAAATGGGGGTGCTGTAATAGGACCCACCTCCCAGAGACAGGGTTGTGGTGAGAACTGAGTCAAATCGCATGGAGACAGAAAGCTTGCGGCCACACTGGGCACACAGGTACGTCCCTGCCCTACGCCCCGGAAATGTGAGGGTGGAATTATGTGGGTAAAGGGTCTTTGCGGATGTGGTTAAATGAGGGGACTTGAGACGAGCCCACCCCAGATTCTGTGGGTGGGTCCTAAACCCAAAGACAGGTAAGACAGCCTGGAGGGACGCGGCCCAATCCAGGAATGCCTGGGGCCCGGCTGCTGGGAGAGACCAGGAGGCCCCTCTCCTGGCGCCCCCAGAGGGAGCGCGGCCCCCAGCACCGTGGTTCCCAACTTCGGCCTCCAGAAGGCACAGGACGCGTTCCTGTGCTTTGCTTGGGCAGCCCCAGGAAGCAGAGGCCGGTCTCGGCACCTACAAAGCGCGACCTGAGCATTTGCCGTTACTTCCCTTTGCCCCGTTTCAGAGGGATGAAGAGACTTACCCAGAGTCACCCAGGTAGGGGGGCAGTGCCGGGGGCAGCGGGGGCAGCGGCCGCCCCGGGCAGCTGCGGGTGGGGGCAGCAGCTCACCCTGGTCTTGATGGTCTTGGCCCGGTAGGCGTAGACCAGGGTGCTCCGTGACTCCTCGAAGCTCGAGCTGGCCGGGCTGATGTGGGCGATCATCACCGTCCGGCTGTTCCCTCCGAGGGCATCCTGCTCAGACAGAGACCCCGGGTCAGGGCGGCCCTGCGAAGGCAGCTGATGCCGGGGCCCCAGGGGAGGTGCCAGCTCTAATGGCAGCAGCAGACCAAGAGGCTGGGTCCACAGGGACAGTCACGGATCGGTTTGTCTGTTTACTGAGTCCCCACCTCGTAGAAAGGAGGCGACAGAGCTGTCTGTGATGGGACAGGCAGCGCTGGGGAAGGTAGTGAGTTATCTGTCACTGGGAGTGTGCAAGCACAGGCTAGGCCGGACTCGGAGGGTAGGAGAGAGGGGAGTCAGGCAGGACCCTGAGACCTGGGCCTCCACCCCCCAAAAGCTGCTGCGGGGACACCCCTCGTTCAACGGGCCCGCAGTGCATGACCTTGAGCAGACGCGTGAGCTTGCTGTCGCGGAAGTTGACATACTGCGCGCGGCTGCCGCCCTTCTCGCTAAGCGCGTTGATGCAGTTGCCCAGCGCCAGCAGGGAGCGGTTGATGTGGGCGCCCTCCTTCCGCCTTTTGCCTTGGCTCTGGGCCTGGGGGGAGGCTGAGCTCAGGACGCCACGGAGCGCCGTCCCACCCGCTTCCTCCCCGGCCCCCTTTCCCAGGAAGGACGCAGAGGCCCGGAGCCCATTCTCCCCAGGGACTCCTGGGACGGCCAGGACGGCCTTTGTAGGGGGCTGCGAAGCCACCGGCCTCGCGGTCTGTGGGGAATACTAAGCGGCCTGTAAGAGGGGTACGAACGCCTCGTTCCT
>JAQZBX010107486.1:0-10649 GCA_029593785.1 Cabassous unicinctus
AAAAAAAAAAAAAAAAAAAAAAGCACCTTTAAATTTTTAAATGAAACAACTGATTGATCATGGCTTTTCATCTTAATTCTCTGGAACATATAATGCAAATATTAATCATCTATATCCAGGGTAGTTAATTCATTTGGTATTATCCTATAGAATCAGCCCCTTTTCAGTGACTAATGGGGATTGATATATAATTCATGCCCAGTAAATATTCCCATACTTATTTTCTCTTCCCTTACCAAACCGTACACTTCTTTCCTCCTTCTCAAATTTTCCACAGTGCCCACTTTAACCCTCATTCGGTGGTAAATAAAGTTCCTTACATCCTTAATCTCTTCACAAAATACCCTCAACTTCCTTGCATTAACTGAAATGTGGCTTTCCCTGAGTGCAGTTTTACCCATAACCCAGTCAAGTGGAAGCTACTCAATTTTTCTTTGCCATGTATATTTTAGTATCCAAAGGTACAATCAGCCTTGTGGTTTCCTAATGCTACCATTATTCCTTCACTGTTGTGTAAAAATCCCTGCTCCTTAAAGACTCATTATATATTAAAAAAAACTCATTATACCACATATCAACACAGGAAAGGACTGGAGCCAAGGAGTCAAGTTAGGACACTGTTGTCATTGTCCTAGAAAGAGATAAGAACTTGAAAAAGCAGGACACATGGGTTCATGAGATAAGAGCTGAACTCAAACATGTTGTGGTATAATAATGAGGATTTAGAAACTGAGAATTACAGCTTTAAAACATAAGTAGAGAAAGTTTAGAAGTGGCAAAAATAATACTTCAGACATGTTAAGTTTAAATACCTTGAAAGAACATACAGATTACAAAAGAAATTAAGTTCAAGACAAAGGCTGAGCCCAGAGATATAATTATACATATACACATATACTCAGACATACAGTTAAAGAGAAAGAGAATGTGTCAACAGTAGCTGAATCCATGAAAGTAGAGATATCATCCATCATAAGGATATAGGACCAAAGGCCAAACCTTTACAACTGCATTAAAATTTTACAAATAATTATATTTAAGAACGCAGGTTCACTTATATAAAACTAATAACTAAGAGTTTCAATGACAAATCCACTTGCAAAAGAACTTGAAAAATCCAAATTTTTGTTAAATAGAAACAAAAGCTAGAAAATTAACAAAAGCTCTACATTCTTAAATTACTACCTATATAGTGCCTTCCAATTTTTAACACTACTTGCACTAACATCTCATACTTGTATTTTGCATAGTCTAAATATGATTATGGCTAACAAAATCTGAAAAAGAATTAGTAAACTTCTGTTGATTTTTTCCAACAAAATCTGCTATCATAACTTCAACAAAGGTAACATAATCCAAATGAAAAACTGAGCTATCAAATACAAAAGTTAGTTTTAAGCTCTAAAAGTACTCAGGCTGTATTTCAAAATACCTGCTTGATATAAACCCCATTTCTGGAGAACAGATCCACCAACTCTGGATGATGTTTGCTATTCTGGCTTCCATGACCCAGGGTGAAATTGGTATTATCTCCCCAAGTGTAGACATCTGTAGGATCTAAAGTGAAAATCAGTATTTATACTTCTTTTATATTTTAAAACAATTATAAGTTTGGTTCAATTATAGATATACTCCACTATCAGTTTAGCTAAAGTGTGACTCTTCATAAGAACTAATTTAACTACCACATTTAGAAAGATGCTGCCAAGACTCTCTTAAACTACAAAATATTAATATATTACATAATTTTAAAAATCCAAATCATAGTACAGGCCTGTTTCAACATAATCCATTAACATTTGTTCCTTGATTCATTAGCAATTAAAATTTAACTAAACAGCAACTACCATATCTACATAGTTTAAAATATATATATATGGTTATTTTAAATATAAGATGTTATTAATCCACATATATAAAGATTCTAAATGAAGTAAATGTAACATTACTTACTGTTTCTTCAGAAACGTTAGCTTTTAATAGTTTGTTCTTGATATATGCAAAACATATTAGTGACTAGGATAATAACCTGTTAAACTGGGATAAAACCTAATCACAGCCAAGTTTATGACATAAACCTTCATTTTCATTTTGGAAGTCTGAAAAAGTTCAAGAATGGAATTATAACTGTTACCTGCATTGTAGTATCCAAAGCAGAAATAAAAATGAAGATTGTGTCCTTACTTAGCTTGCTCACTAGCTAAAGGCAAATGCCTCATTTTAACCTCTTCTCCTTTCCCCACAATTCCCAATTCCAAAGTTCAAAGAACAAACTGGAAGGATAAATGAAACTAGAATGTTTGGGTGGAATAATCACTTCCATCCATTCCTTTTTCCCTTTACCTCATATGCTAATGTTACTTTGTGGTTGCATATTAATTACTTTATGCAGTTAAAATTCAAACTGCCATCCCACTAGGTTGTATTCTTACTCTTATAAACATAAATATGGACTGAAAATGAGAAATACAAAATAAAGCAAGGTATTCTGAACAACTAACCAAAAATACTAACATATACCAAAGAAAGTCTTTGTAGATAAACATGCACAAGTAAATATTCTATTATTTTAATAGGAATAAAATTTCATTAAAATTTTGTAAGCTGCCCCTTAATGGAATATATTTATAGAATTTTCTTACCAGTATTCTTGAATACTACATGAGCTGGTCTATCCTTCATTACAAGATCCAAAGCTGACAAGCCTTCTTTATCTTGAATATATAGACTAACACCATGCTAAAAAATAAATAAGTAAATGCATATCTATATAAAAGCAATTTACCTAAAATCAATAATTTCTTATTCTTATATATAAAAAGTCAAATTATCACACATATAAATGAAAGAAAAAAGAAAATTAAACATTTACTAACAATCATCTCTCATATTCACACATCTTCTTTCACACACATAAACAACAAAGAGAAATCAAATGTCTAATTCTTGGGGAAATGAGGAGGGATGAGAAGACATGAATAAAGTAACACTTAAAAATCAAAATGAACTAGATATGAACGTTTTTCATGGTAAGGCAAGCCCTGCTTAGTTTAGTAAAACAAACCATATGGGGGTGTGTTTGGGCTTTTTGTATTTTCAAGAGCCATATCCCATGTCTTTATAGGTAAAGCCTGTAAAGATTTCAAGGCAATGGCAGGACAAAAGACATTAGGATTTACTCTTTATAAATATAATGTGAACATCTTTGCCCATCTCCTTTTACCTTGAATTATATCCATTAAAACAATTGTTTTATTTCTATTTGTGTAATATATATTTATCTTTCCACTTTAAATTTTTATAGCATTGTTTAATTGTGGCCTCTTAAATCACAACAATCTGAGAACAAATCTATGTGTATAAGTGTGTTTAAGAATAATTTACTGTAGTCTTGTATCTCTACAATTATTCAAATTCAAACATGAAATGAAACATTTTAAGTTCCACTTATTTAAGGCATTCTATTCCTATCACCACACTCTTCTGTCTTTTTAAATATAATGGTGGGGGGCAGGGGGGGAAGAACAACAGCAGAGAGCAATGTTCATATTATTGTTACTTCATTACAATTTTTTAAATATAAAATGTTCTCCGTTACAAGAACAACTTTTTTCCCCCAAGAATAACTATTAATGTTTGCTGGCAGTTTTGTAAGACTTTCAACAATTAGACTTCTCTCTATTTTAACTGGTATGAGTCATCACTGTCTGTCCACATACACAGTTTATGTGGGTAGTCAAAGGCCAAGATGAACCATGAAGTTTTTTAAACCCTTAACTATGTCATGTTGGAATATTCTGTCCTGGATTACTTAAGAAAGAAGAATCTTCTCTCATATTGTAATAATGTATTCCTAATAAACTACAACCAAGTTTAACTGTACTGTGTTCCAAATGGTTACAATATCTGGTTTCACAAAGGCTGCCAAGTCAATTAACAAAGATCACACACAGTTAGTAACCATCTAAGATTTTATTAAATTTTAAATTATACCTTGCCCACTACTTTCAAAAAAATCAAGTATAATAAAACCTAAGCAGCCCCAACTGCTTAAAAGACTAGGAATATTTTTTTGCTTTCAGAGCTCTTGAGTTATGGTAGGGAGCTATGACATTTTCTAATATGCATCTTAAACTCTAAAACAGCACCAAAGTATATATCATTCTTATAAGCCTGGGCATCCCATGCTAATGTTCTACAGCAAGGACCAGATGGCCTTTAGCTATTCCATTACAAACCATTGGTAACACCATTGGAGATGTCTATCAGGAAATAGAGAAAAATCTGTTTGTTTGTTTTGTTTTGATTGTCTTCCCCCCAAAGCAGAGTCTAAGATAAAGAACTGCATGCTGATAATTTTCTTGGGAAGACTAACCTTAAGAAAAGCTTTATCATTATTGGTACACTTTGGGGGAAAAAAATTGAGGGAGTTTCTACTGTTATCCTCATTTTATAGATGATACCGAGGTTCGAGATTCAGGAACTCATCCAAGATGACTCAGTAAGAGACCTAAGCAGTTTAGCTGCAATAAAGGTTTTTTGTTTGTTTTTTATTATTTATATATATTATTTTGGTTAGTAAATGTTACTGCCTAAAGACCACTATAGAAATAAGTTTGTAAAAGTAGAAAGCAGATAAAGCTCCCTAATTTGATTACAAGTTCCTTGAGGACAGAAACTGTTCTTCTTTGAGTCCTCCACAAACCATAACAAAATACCTGTACAAAAGAAGATTGCTAAATTTAAAACCCATGACTTCTGATGTAAGATTTTAATTTGCATTCATTGTGAAATGACATTGGGGTATATCTCAAAGCACTTCTTCATTATTTGGCTATTCAGTACAACAGACCTAGATTTAATCCAATGGATAGGAAATTTCAAAGAAATTAAGCTGATTCTAATTATAATTTTTTTTTTTTAGAAAAAAAACACTTTCTCCTAGCCAAACAAGAAATGAACACACCATTCAGAAACAGTCCCTTAGGGAAGCAGATGTGGCTCAATCGATAGGGCTCCTGTCTACCATATGGGAGGCCCCGGGTTCGATTCCCGGGGCCTCCTGGTGAAGGCAAGCCAGCCTGCGCAGCGCAGTGAGCTGACGCAACAAGACAATGCAACAAAGGGAGACAAGCAGACACAGAAAAACGCAAAAGCAAATGGACACAGTGAACACAAGCAGCAAGGGGGGGAGGATAAATAAATAAATAAAATCTTAAAAAAAAAACAAAAAAAAAAACAGTCCCTTAGTGATGTTCAATAACTAGTACCCTTTTAAAGCAGTTAATAATACAGACTTTTTTAAAAAGTAAACCATATTTTGTTCAAATAGTAAAAGATATATAGTACTGATTAAATGATAAAAATGTCAGGGATTTGCTTCAAAGTAATATGAAATGAGAACAATCAGTGGGGGTACATATAAGACAAAATTGGCCAACAGTTTAATATATATTGTCAACTTTGATATGTTTAAAGTTTACATCATAAAAAAGGTTAAATAAAAAGGATATTGTTTGAATTAAATTTAAAGGGGATTTTAATTCAAGGGTGAGTTACAGTAGTAAAAGATATCAAACAAATAATAAGAACGAATTCCAAATTTTTTCTGGAAAATTAAATGGGATGCATAAAAAAGACAAATATATGTGTGACCAAATACAATTTTAAATAAGCAAATGACACTTACCTTCAATAGAGACCAAACACAATCAATATGTCCATAAAAAATGCTTCTGTGCAAAGCTGTCCATCCTGACTCCTTGTCTTTCACCAAGAGATCCACGCCTTTCTCAATAAGCCAGTCTAAAGCTCCTTTCTTTCCACAGGAGGAAACAAGGTGGAGGGCATTCCTGCCAAAGGCATCCTTGATAGTTGCAGCATTGTAACAATAACTGGAGATAAAGGCCTTAATCTGGCTTTCACTCCCCTTTGTTATCACAGAAAGGACATCCAAAGCATGCTTCAGAGATCGACACTTTAATGTGCAGTCAGGGATGAAAGAATTCATCCTAATTTTTTTTATACTGCTGATATCTTCAGAACAAGTCAGTAAGGGCTAATTTAAAAAAGCAAAAACCAGGACAAAATGGTGTATTCAGGATGAATTATAGAGAATAAATGGCCATTTCTGGATTAAAATTCAAATCCTATGGCAACAGTATAAAACTATGTATCTTTGTACAATTTATTTTGGCACTTAGATCAAAAAATTATAAATAACTCTATAAAGTTTATACCAAATGCAACTTATGAAAAAAAAAAAAAACCTTTCTACAGTTTATAAATATTCCTGGAATCAAGCACCAAGGGGGAGTGAGGAGGGGATCTCCCCCTCCACACTTTATGATCCTTTTAAATATCCATAATTGCAAAGATGCCCTATAAGAGAAGAGGAAAGGGAGAGAAAAGAAAGTTAAAAAAAAATAGAAAAACCATCTTTAAGTCTCAAGTCCTTTATACAACTATATCGATATTTAAATGCCCTTAATTTCTATTTAAAAAGAAAAAAAAAATGAGTCTATCAACAGTCATCCTCATCTCCTTTTTTTCTAGTCTCATGTTTAAGGTTAATCTCTGAGTCTATACTCTAGAGTCTACCTCTTTTCTTCCAGAACCTTCATGCCTGCTCTCCTATATTTTCATACTCTACTAGATATTGAACCACAGCAATTTAATTCTAGCCCCACCTTGGTTTCTATGAACATCAGGGTCTTGACTGAGGCAGTCCTGTGCTCCATAACCTAATGTTAAAATAGTTTTAGTCGCTTAGTTGATAAACAAAAGTGCCAAGCTTGTTCTGAAGCAAAATGAAGCCTGAACTTGTGACCAAGGGTTAAGAATTAACAAATGATTACTGAATCATTATATAGATGCTTTTATTTTCCCAGTATATCATAGAATAGCTAAAAGTTAATACCTGGGATTACTGAAACTGGCTAGACTGACCTAAACTTTGCTTATAGTTATTTCAAAACCAGCCTCACCCTTGTATATGTTTACTATTTTGATGGTTATTCTAGACTAAACTTACTTTTGTTTATGGTTATTTAGACTCACCCTTATGTATACTTACCATTGTGATAGTAACTACTTTTTTATCTATCAGAATTGCAAAGATCAAAAAGGTTCATGTTACTATGTGTTGATAAGGTTATGGAGAATAGGAACTCTCATTCATTGCCGGCAAGAGTAGCAACTGATATAACTTCTATGGACAGTAACTTAGTAAAATTTATCAAAATTTAAAATGCATATGCCTTCTAATCCAACCAATTTTACTCCTAGGAATTTATTCTATAGCTACCCATGTATGTAAATAAACTTCTAGTAAATAAATAAATACTAATGTACTGATTAGAGAGGTCATAGGAAAATATAAAAAACTCTTCCATCTTTTATCATATATGAGCCTCTAGCTTCATTTTTTTTTTTTCAATATACAGTCTGCTTTGCCCAACTCAGATCTGGTGAAATGAAATATTTGTCAACTATTTGATAAACCTCTATTCTTCAGTTTCTTTACTTTCTGTTAAAAAACCACCAATATATTAGTAATTTTATATCTAGAGTGGACTGCTTTACACTACGCACTTCTCTGTTGTCATTTTATTTATCATCTCCAATTTATATATCTTCTCCTTTCAGTATTTTTGTCCTTTGGATTTTAAATTAGTAGTCAATCCATTCATCAGGTCCAGATTTTTAAGATTTTATAGTAGAACTATGTAAATTTTCTTGCCAAGGTATCAAACTACTTAAATTTCCAAAATACTTTTTCATTTTTATTTATTTTTAAAATTATACTTTGAATGTGGCATAAAAATTAACTCTACTTCCCAGGAAACTATTTAGAGGGATATATATGAGTTTACTGCAGAGGGAGGAAAACTTTTGTTCATCATAGATATGAAACATTCCAAATCTGTACTTTCCACTACCACTTCAAACCGCACTAAGATTCAAAAGTCCAAATTTTAACTAGTTTTCTGCTCTTAATTATTCTGATTCCTTCATCTGGAAAATAACAGCATAGGACTAGATGATTCCTAATCCTTTTTTAACTCCAGGTCTGTTTCTACTAGTTTACACTATGTAATGTGATACAGTCCTTATAAAAATCATCCTGCCTTTAGAGTGTTGATTTCAACCAGAAAACAAAAACAAAAATGTGTTTATTAGGTAGTTGATAGAGAAAAAGTTACCAAATTCTCAAGTAGTTTATTAAAATGGGAAAATATGATATATGACAAAATAGTCACACGTAGTTAATTTCATTCTTTTGAGGCTCTAAAATCCTGCCACCTTTATATTTTCAGTGTATGCATAACAGAAAGGGACTACTTATTGGTGAATCACTCAAACCCTACATGAAAAAATTAAGATACAACAGACAAGAATTCCTCATTTATTATACATAATATAAACATTTAAAGAAAAAAAGAGAATATTGAAAACCAAAGTCATACCATACTATCATATATAGAAAATATATACAAATACAGAATACTATGAACATAAATATGGAAGTGACTAAGAGCTAGAGTTTAAGAGTCAGACATATTTGGATTCAAATACAGAAATGTCGGCTGTTACCTATTATGTAACTCTAAAAATTACATAATCTCTCCAAAACCTCATTTCTTCACCTGAAAATGGAATGCCACCTACCTCACAGGGTTACTGTAATAAGTAACTTAGATAATAAATATAAACTGCTTAGCATGGTGCCTGATACTGAATATGCATTCAACAAAGAGTAGTTTTTAATTATTATTTCTTTAGTAATAAAGTATCAAATTTAAATTTCAAAGTTGATGTTTGAGCTTCAATGTCACTGGGACCTGGTTTCCATGCAAATTTCTCCAATGAAACCATACTCACTAAGGTTAAAAGTAACCTCCAAAAATTAAAAAATAAATAAATAAATAAAAGTAACCTCCAAATTGCCAAATACTTATGGATATGCTCAGTTCTTATCTTACCTGACTTCCCTCCTTTTGAATCATAACACTACACTCTCCTAACAGGGATAGGGAGTCACTGAAGTATGGTTTCTCTCTACAATCACTTCCTTCTAGGGTACTATCCCTTCCCAGACCTTCAAATGTAGGGCTTCTCTCAATGTTCTGTCCTTGGTCCTCTGTTCCTCTCTACTTCATATTCTCCCTGGATAATTTCAATCCCTTTCATGCTTTTAACTTTAACCTACATGTTTATAATCTCCAAATTTATCGTCTGCCCACACATCTCTCCTAAATTCCAAACCCATATTTCTAATGCCTACTATAAATCTTTTTCATGCATTCAGCAAACATTTATTGAAGGGAAAGAAAGCAAAGGAAATAAATATTAAGTACCTAATTAATATATGCTGGATATTTTACATCAGAGAGAGATTAATTAAACCACCCAAAACACACCACGAGTAAAAGAGTTAAAATTCAATCACAGATCTGTATAACTGTAAAGCCCAGGATATTTCTGCTATATTACACTGCCTCTCAGGTGCATCTATGATAGGTACAAGGCACTGGGATCGCAAAAATAAATAAGACCCAAATATTTTAGATAAAATGATAAAAGACAGGTTCATGAATAATACTTAAATGCATAGCTAGTTTAACAACTGTATTGATCAACAAAATTTATTGAGAATCTATTACACAGTCCCTACTATCAAACTGTCACAGTTTGGTAGAGGGGACTGATTTTATTTAAACATTAATGACTATATCATGATTATAAACCTATGGTCAAGATAAAACAAGTAACATACAGGAATGGGGAGTGGACAAGAGAGGTATAAGGAAGATTTCCTAAAGATGTATAAATGAGGATTTAAAAGATTAGTATGTATTTGCCTGATAAATTAAGGGCAGGAAGACATCCAGCAGAGGAAACAGTAAATATAAAATCACTGGAATCATCTTGGCCCATTCTGCAAATTCCAAGTAATTCAGACAACCAGACAGGAGTGAGGCCTAATATATATAGACAAGGTAGACCAGATTATGGATTGCCTCATATGACTTTCTTTAGGAATAAATAAAGTGGGCAACTCAGAAACAAATTTACGACCTGGTATACACAAGAGTTGGTGATAACTCCCAGGTTTCTGGTTTGGCTGACAGAGCAGCCAGGAGGAGGAGTCAGAGGTGGATACTTTAGAAATCAAAAAAACAAAACGAATCTGAACAAAGGAACAAAGAAATAAAGATTAAAACTGAAAATTTCTGTTTTATATATGATGACTATTAAGTGTTAATGGGAAACTGAGTTGGAGAAGTGTAGCTAGCTAAGGCAATTGTTCAACTATGAAGACTGGTTTGCCACAAATATTTTAGTCAATCAAATCTGAGCCCTCAACAATGGCTCACAATCCTTCTACTTACCCTTGGTTAAAATATCAGTTATATTCCTCATCATGCTATTCCCTGATACATCCAAGACCAAAATATCTCCATCACATGTGTTAAGAATAGCCTTGTGACCTCAGGAAGAAAATCCCAGTTAGGCCTGGAGACAATGCAGCATATAAAGTTCAGGCTCTAAACTCAGCACACCTAAGCTAATAACTTAGCTAAACTACTCAATTTCTTTAAGCTTCAATTCTCTCATTTGTGAAAAAAAAAGGGGGGTGGGGGTGG
>JAQZBX010107487.1:0-10652 GCA_029593785.1 Cabassous unicinctus
CTTGTCATTTGGCACACAGACTAAAAAGGGAGACGAGCAATCGGAATTCTTCTAAAAACATTTTTAAACAATAGTTGCTGGTAGCTTCTCTGCAGGGGCTTGAGTTTTGCGTCTATGTGTGGTTGAAATGGCTTGAGTCCTTAAAAACAGTAAAATTTCTAAAGCATTTACCATTTTCTTCCCTGTGCTATGCACACTGAATATTAAGCAAAGTCTTTCCAGCCACAGCTGCCTGAAAGCAAGGCTATGTTTGCTAGGGTACAATCAGTCACTTACCCTTTTTGCTTCCTATTTTTCATTTTTAGGATCCATAGCAGCCCAATAATATGGAGAACCAAAAGGGAAGGAAATGCTAACTTGGAAAAACTGAACTATAACTTTCTCTTTAAAGCATTTCTGGGTTGCAGATCACAAATGAGCAGCAGAAAATTCAGTTCACTGTGACTATCCAGAGAAACAATATTCTAAACAACAGACATGATTCCTTCTGAAAATAGGGCAAAAATGGGGGTGGGGGTGGGGAAGCAGCCCTAGTCCAGCATCAATCAATGCAGAACCCCCCACTTTATCTGAAACCACCGCCCACCCCCACCCCCAGGAATTTTCAAAGTATTCACAACAAATTAATTTGCCCAGTGGAGTCATACTCATACAATAGAATATCGTACTCTTAAAAAATACCTAAAATAATCAACTTTTCAAATCAACTGGTTTGACTCTTTTGAGTAAAACCAGCCCCCTACTGTTGTAAGAATTTGGGGTACTTTGAATCCTTTTAAGAGACAAGTCAGAATACATCTACTTGTTAGCTCAATAAAACGAGTAATTAAATACTTTTAAAGCATGGATATACTTTTTCTTTTTTGTACAGTGCCTACCACAAAGATTTGAGCTACAAAGTACACTTTAAATGCTCAGTTGAATTGAGGTTGAATTTCAAAGGTATTTCTAGTCTGTAAAAGACATTTTGAAATAGCACCAAGCATCCCAGGGTTTTCCGGCTCTAAGTGGAGGGCCAATTTCGCCAAAGTAATGTCAAGAAGGCCTTTGACCTGTGGACAAATAAGCAAGGATAAAGAGAATATGGAAAACTAGAGAGAGGGTGAAAATGAAAAGACGAATCCACTCTCCCTTTTTCTAGACACTATGCCAGATTTTCTAGCTAGTTTAACTAGAGAACAGTTTAATTAGTTTAGCTGGTTTTCCTAGGTGTTAGTCTTTTTATCAGTAAATTGGTGCACTCTAACAGACAGCACTCTGCAATTGGGAGAACCAGAGTTTGAAGTCAGACATCCCTGACTTAACATTCCAGCTGGGCCTTTTTCTAGCTGTGTGTCTTTGAATAAGTTACTTAACCCTTCTGAAATACCATTTCCTCATCTGTAAATTCTATCTAGTTACATCATATGATTCTTCTTAAAACATGAATGGGTTTTGTAGAGCATTCAGTAAAGTATATGGTACATAGTAAGTATTAACAGTATTAAATGGGAAGCCATTTATTCAGCTAGGATCTTCCCTTCTACAATGAAACCAGGCACTGTGTTTTACCTTATGTAAGGGTAAGAGAGAAGAATGCTTACTTCACCAAGAAGGGACAGGAAATAAATTCTAAGCTCTTCCCTCCCTTCACTTGTTAATTATCGCAGCAGCTTACACCTAACTCTTGTATTTCTAGATGATTCAGTTGGATTTGAGCCTATGGATTGTACCAGTCTTCAAATATATCAGTTTAAAAAATAATTAAGTGAAACATGGTGTGAGGAATCAAAACTCCCAAACCAGCTCAGGATATTGGTGATCCTGACCAACCAAAGCTCAGCCTAATGAAATACCCACTTTTGTCAGAAATAAAAACATTTCAACTACCACTTTAAACTAACTTGAAACATTTGGTGAACTTCCGGAAGCCCCCAGGAAACCCTATTGAGGAGTTCATCCTTTGATGTCAAGAATGCAAATAACAGCAGGATCAGTCTATTAGCCATTCACACCTGAGAGGGAAAGATGGCCTAAGCGCTTCAGGCCTTAAAGGGGCAGGAGGGTGAGAGAGCAGACAAAGCAAGAGGCCTTCTGAGGCACTGACCAAGAGAAGGACTGCCTCCTCAAGGGAGCAAGACTCCTGTCAAACTTCGTTTGGTGCTGTCCTGAATTTTGGTTCAATTCTAGCAAACATGTCTCGAATACCTACTATGAGCCAAACGCCAGAAGTTTAACCTGCCAACTGTTCCTTCTCAGCCCTGGCCTCGCTTTGAGTCTTGGACATCAACCACCTGGGGAGGTGAGAGCTACGTAGAGGCCATCAGGAACCTTTCATTGGCAAGGAACCTAGCGGGAGTTGAAGAGAGATGGCACAGACCAAGATGGTTCAGGCCTGCAAAATGTTGAGAGCCCTAGAACTGAGGGAGACAATGAGCCATTCTTGAGGAGAACTCTGAGAAGATAATTTGCATCTGTTTTAGACTGCATTAGAAACATGAGTTAAGCATTAGATGTATTTACTCTTCTGAAGAAGGAAAGCCAAGCCGCAAAAGAAATGTAAAATGCTTTCTACTTGGAACCCTTCAAGTACAACACCTGCAAAATGGTGTTGACCATTGCAGTACGGCGCTCTCAGTATTCTAACTCACAATGCTAACATAAAGCTGCAAGTCACAGCTATTAAATACTTTAACATACAGCCATGCTGATTTATGATTATTAAAAGAGCTTTTGGAAATACAGTTGCTTTATAGCGAGAAATGAATGATAATATACATATGAATAACATAAAGCTGGCACTTTTTTTTCTTTTTAACCAAGTTTGAGAGAAATAGTTATTTGGTCAGCACACTAATTTATAGAAGTGCAACAGCCTTTTTTCCTTCTTTCTGAAAAACGATATAATTGCAATGAAATGCTGTAAGGAAAAAATATAACAAACATAGCTTATGGTTTACAACATAATGAGAATATATTTGTAAACCTACCTTTTGCTTCCCCCACCATAGTCTAAAGCATTTACAGAACACTTAAGTTCCAAACATTTATTTCATAATTTTATAATGTCTCTGAATATTCTAAAGATGTCTAAAATGACAGATAATGTATTTCTTTATGTACAACATAAATCTTTTAAATGCTTGTTTAGATAATGGAATTTTATAAGTGTACTTATAGAGGAAATGTAACTTTTGAAATGCTGTATTTCCTTAGCATAATAATTTTTACCAATTAGTCAAATAAGAAAGATTTTATCACTGCAAAAGATTATGCCTTTTGGCCGTTTATTCAAAAGAACTAAAGAGGAAACTCAGTCAAAACTCCAAAAAATAGTATAGACTTTTTACTGAATCAGATACTTCTTAGCGCCACTGTAAATGAAACCTTATCAAAATCAGTTGAACATTAGTAAACTTCCTATATAAATACAAAAAGGAGATACATAAACATGGTTTGGTGAAAATTGGCATTATTTTGGGACTTTCTGGACATGTCATGTTTAAAATCAAAGAAGAATTCATGTGAAATAAATGTTAACTCAGGAGTCTATGGACAAACATAAGCCCTAAAACTGTAGCATGTACTAAGCAGCCATCTCATACTTGAGTTGTATGTGGAATCACTGTTTCTTAGATCTCAATTATATCTGCACAAGTAAATTGGCTTAAATTCGGGCAAACAATGAGTTATTTGAAGTAGGAGGTAAAAAGAAATTCAGTTAGTAACGGATCATTTGTCTCAAACTGACATTTAAAGTATATCAATCCAACCATTTTTTTTTCTTTTTATTCAACTTTGTATGCATACACACCGCAGGTTCTCTTTTTGCTGGGTAATGAAAGGACCTTAAAATTAGGCATTAAAATGCAGAGAATGGTATCTCTAGGCCATTTTTTAATTTAAACTCATGGCTCTGTGAGAAGTAGCCTTTTGAAAACCGTCTCTAGGAATTTGAGGCCAAGTTGTCCCAGTTTGGGATAAATGTTTCTTCTATATAGAGTATTTGTACTCTATAAATATTATAGGATTTTCTCCTGAGATTTGAGGCTTCACTTTGACATTCAGGATTAATGTGCGGGATAGTATTTATCTCATCACTTTCAGGTCTCTATCATCTTTATCTCATGCAGCTTGAAATTCAAACAAATTTGAATTAAAACATGCACAGTTGAGTCTGAGAGGGATTCCAACACACATTAACTTTTAAGAGTAAAGTCCCATCGCTGCCTATTTATATTACATTAGACACCTATCTGGGGTAATTGAACATCGGCAGGAAATTAATCAAGTCGGTTCCATTAAATGGTCAGTTTACTGCAAGCTCAGTAAAGCTGGGCCCCATTTCCTCTATGTGTCTCATTATGTTCTCATCTGAAACTTTTATAGTTTTCACTTGGATTGTTACAATTTAAAGTACTTTGATAGATGCCTAACGTGTTCACAGCGCATAGAAATCCACCAGGGTTAAGGACTCGGCAAACTTTATTTGAGATGTAGAAATCACAGTGAACTGCAAGGAAATGAGGACATTCAGGATGCTTTAGGTCTTCCAACTTACAGCTTTCTTTAGCAACACATTTCTTGCACCACCCTATAATATGTATTTCTGCTTTTTTAGTATCTAAACCTAGGATAGCCATCTATTTATAAACTCGGGGACTTGTTTAAAAAAACCTGACTTAGATAAAAAAATAAGATTAGCTGGCATTAAAGCTCCTACGCCTGAGCACTTCACAAGATTAACAATCACTGTGGTTTAGCTCTAAATTTGGAAAGGTCTGTGATTTAGAACCTTCCTCTTGCTGTATTCTGATTTAATCTGCTCAGATCTCTGTTTTGTTTTGTTTTTTCCATGTCCACCTACACACCGCCGTCCATCTCCCCGCAACCTTTTAACTGTCAGTCAAGTGACAGCCTTGGATGGAAGCTTTGTGTGCCCAGGCCTCCTGAGGCTCGCACTATATTTAGATGGAAAAGGGGCAAACAACTGATTCTTCGAAAGCTGGGGGTGGGGGCCCACGGTGGGAGGGTTTCTGTGCACAGTGCCGTCAGATACTTTCTCAAACACACGCAAAAATGCAAACACATACACCAAACTCCCACATCTGCAGACCGGCACCAATGTAACGTCAAAGCACCCTGGAAAATCAAACACGCCAAGGCTCGTTGATGCAAGGAATAAGGCACACTGGCTGTACTTTAACGAGGGCTGGCTCCCAAGAATAGTTCTAGTTTTCCCTCCCAGTGTAAGTGATCACATCTGTGTAACTTTCCCTTTCTTGGAATGACTGATTCTTAGCGGACCTGTAAGTAGCAATATTTCTTCATAAGATTATCTGGGTTCATTTGTTTTTGCTAATTGGAGAGTAGCTGGAGGGATTGTCTGATGAAGATTTTGTACCGATTTCATCCTGTATAATTTAATGTCTTCATATTGGACGGAGGTCGCAACGTATAATATGAAACCACACTATTGAGACATTTCTATTTGTACAGATTACTTTCCTGAAAAGTCAGATAGGTCGTTAGCATAAATTAGAATGTTGATCTCTACAAAAAGAGCCCAAATTAAGACGCAGGCTTTATTTTAATTACTCGATTTTTATTTTGTGTCACTTGCAGTCTGATTATGAGTCTCTTAAATTTGACTTCATCTTTCTGATCAGCCCGTTACAGGAGATTTAAACAAAATGTTCCAAGTTTGCACTAAAATCACTAGGAGCCCTAACAGTCTCTAAAAATAAACAGGTTGATTTTCACCTTTACACAGGACATGAAATATATTTATCTGTCTCAATTGAGGTGCATGTCACCTAAAATGTTTAATACATTATGAGGTGGGAATATATTAGAATTTACTTTTTATAGTAGCTATACTCAAGGTTTCTGTTAATTTTTTCTATTTTTATTTTTCTTTTATTGGAAATGAGAAGGTAAAGAAGTGAAAATGGCAGGTGATCAATTTGAAAATTATAGTTTATCATCCTAAATACAGTGTCAGCTTTGCTGTCTGTCTGGGAGCTCCATCCTTATAACAATTGGGTTTCTCATTCTAGCTAGGCAAAAGGCAAGCAGCAGTTGTTCAGGGCAAGAGTGTAACCAATAAACCTGTGCAAATATATAACCTTGGAGCTTATTTGGGATGTTAACACAGATGCTTGGCAAATCCATGGGGAATGTTTGGCAAATGTCTGATTCACCAGTATCTTAAACCTGTTGAGTGCAAAGCTTATAACTACCAAGAAATTGATTTGGGGATGCTTTTTTTATTCTGAACACAATCTTCAAAAATAGAACTTCTTCTTGGTACTTAATATGAAAATAGAACAAGTCTAAGAAATGTAAAGAATTCTGGGTTATTGTGTGTATGTGCATGTGTGTGTGTATAATATTCTAGTCATTTAACTAGGTGAAACAGTCAAGGAAAACTCATGAAAGAAGTGATTGGTCTGGTATTTAGCCATTTGGATCATAATCCAAGTATTAAAATATATGAAAGACAAAATCACTTTTTGTTTTGTTAAATAGTTTTTATTTTGGAATACTTTCCTATTTACTGAAAAGTTGCAAAATAGTAAAGACTAACTTTTAAAATTAAAGCCATATTATAGAATATTCTGTTTATTAGATTCCTTTAAAAGATAATTTGCTGATTTATTTTCTCTAATATGTTTTGTTATATATGTTCCTATAAAAACCACATGCATGATTCACATCTAAAATCACTTAGAGTTAAACTTTTTTGACAATTGATTTATTTTCAAAATGATGAAATTGGTAGAACAAATGAAATAGTGCTTGGAATTAATATTTTCAAGCTCTGGAACCCCCCAATACATTACCCTTGGTTATGGGTAGAAATTGGCTTTTAGTAAATTGTTTTCTTAGTGAGATAATGCCAAGAATAATGTTAGTCTTTAGAACTCAGTTTGGGTTGATTTGGTGTATTTCAGTGCAGAGGTTATCTGTATAAATATCACACACAAGAGTGTACACACACACACACGCACAAACTCACCCAAACTCACCCTCGAGCCACTGAGGTTCGTTATGTCCAAAGAATGTGACTTCCAAATAATGCCAACTTGCTTTCCAACTCTGAATAAAGACAATTTACATGGGGTAGGAAGGGAAAGATGGTTGTTTTTTTAAAGAAAAAATCAGCATCTGTAGAAAAGCTGCTTCTTTAAACCTCAAAATTATTGGTTTTCTCTTTAATTCTTTCTTCACCATGGACACCGTGGAAAACATACATTTTCCCATGTAAGTTCAGTGTATTTAATTTTGTAAGTAATAATCATAAAATTAAATCCGGCAGGTAGTCCTACTATGTGTAGAGAGCTGTTCCCATATATATGTAGTCACAAATTATTGGATTTTAATTGATCTATGCACTAAAATAGAATTAGCTGATGGTGAAAAATTAAGTCAGACTTTGTAAGGATTACTTCTTTTCTGTGACCACACAGGATTTGCATTTGTCTCTCGCTAAGGGACCCATTCGTTATAGCCATTTGGGGAACAAATGTAGATTTTCACACAATTTCTTGCTTGCTGCCACACTGAAATGAATGGCTTTATGTTGTCCCATATTGGGCAAATGTGCCCACTTCTGTAAACAGAGCATCTCATTCCATTTCCCATTGTCTCTGCAGTCGACTTTTGATTTCAGGAGCTTGGAGATTTTCCCCCAAAGCCACAGACATTTGTTGCTTCTTCTAGCTGATTATTTGGCTGCCCCAAACAGAGGAAAGGAATAAAACTCAAAACAAACACAAATGGTTTAGCTAATTGTTAATGACTGTACTTAAAAGCTTGGTGGTTTAGAAGGTTAAAGTTGGTGATTAAAATGAGGTTTAGAGAAATTAATGTTTTTAAATCTTTTCCCTGATTCTCACTTTTTCCAAGAATGGAAGGTAATCTTAAATTGCATGATATTTTAAAAATATTGTCAGAATTAAGCATTGCATAAAAATCTATTTCTTTATGGGTATGGTATACTAAATCTATATACAGATTTAATGTTGGAGGTTTTGATATTTGAGAGTGACTTTGATTGCCCAGGACACATAACCTGTAACTTTACAGAAAGCCAGATTTGAATTATGTGCTTAAAGGCTAAAGCAGCAGAGGAAATTACTTCATTAAAGGACCCTAGCTGACCACCCAGTATTCAACCTTCATCTTAGCTCTTCACTTTATGTCATACACAGTAATTCTCCTCTTATTTATCATCTTCTAGGTGGGAAATGAATGCCCTAGTGAGAGGCTCAGGTTCCTCATTTATAAAATGGGAATAATAGTAGTGCCTATCTAAGGGTTGTTATAAGAATCAAATGAGATAATCTATATACAGCTTTGAGCAGAGTGCTTTGTGGAAAATAATTGTTTGTTATTAATATTATTGTATATTAAATTGGAGTTTAAGGGGTGAGACCCTAGAAGACTGTGGTATGCCATTTTTTTTTTAATTGGACCATGTATTTCTATTATTTAATAAAACTGTCTGAAAGATACTTTTAAAGAATCTCACAAGTGCTTTTTTGCAAAACAAAGATCATTGTTCCCATTTGTCATTATCCTTAAACTCAGAGATAGAGGCACTATTAGTCCACAGACCCATTTACTATCTCTTGCAGAGATTGATCTGTTTTTATATTTAGACATTTTATATGTTAGGCTTAATTTGTTGTAAAATACGTGTGTATGTGTGTTTACAAGCAACCTATTTCTTTACTTGGCTACTATCACAAAGTGTGAGCCACAACTTCTTTCGTAGACCTAAAGTTGACATTGAAATACAGATAGCTAAAATTGCTCTCTCCCAAACACAGACGATACTATCTTAATTAATGGAAAGTATATTCTGTTTATAATATAACAAAGCAGGGCATGTTTATAATATAAATGTTTATAATATGAAATGTTTATAATTATAGTATAAATATTTATAATATAAAAGCAGAGCATGGAAAGCAAACCATTTAACTCAGGGTACTACAAAAAACACCTTATACAATGAAAAGAGCATCCTATTAGAAAGCAGGAGTCTGAGATTCTGGATTGTTTGATGTTGGACGACTAGTTCATCTCTCTGAGGCTCCATTCCCAATCGAGTTCAACTTGGTGATCCCTTTCAACTCTAAAATGTTATAATCCTAGTTTAGAAATTTCCACATTTTTCTCGAAGAAGGAAGAAACTTCATGTTCAGTAACTTCAAGTGGGTCATATGCAGTCTGATGTTTTTGTAAGCAAATGTCCTCTGTAGAAATTCTGTAAGGAGGAGAGTTGAAACCTATTTTGCATTTTATATAATAAAAAGGTCTGTTTTCCAAAGTTACGTGTTTAAAAACTTGAACCTTTTTAAGAAATATATACAACTTTTGTTATATTGTTAACCTTCATTGTGTTTATGAATGCTAGCTTATGAATTCATAAGTCTCGCAGCTAAAGGGGCTTCATAAATAAAACAACCCACTTAGATCTGCATGTTTCAAATAACAAAGCAACAAGCAAACCAACAGATGGATGCATTTTTAAGTAATCAATCCATTGCTATCTTTTGGTTAGAAAATTCTCTTTTGCAGGTTGCAACAAAATCTTTCACTGAGTGGAAAAATAAGTACAGTTGCAGAATCACAGGTTTCCTAAAAGAATTAGGTATTTCAATACTTTGATAACCTATTCAGATTTTGTATAGTCATAAAGTAAACTAAATTATTGGTGGAAAATCAAATCAAGCCAAATAATTTGAGATTATTGTAAACCTGAGACATGAATAAAATTACCTTCAGTGTCTAGTTTCTTTTATATTTCTTATATCAACGGAGTTAAGTAAATCAGTATGATCCAATTCAATTCAAGGCTGTTTTCGCAATCTTGTAGGGAAAGAATGTACAATATTATGCTTCACTTTTTAATTTACATTATACTGTCAAATAAATTTGGAAGAAGATGCTCTTTGTGTTGAAAAAACTGATATAAAAATGAGCAGATAATATTTATCAAAAGAAGCCAAATGCGAAAAGGTTTTCAATAATTATATTGGGTGGTTCCCAATTTTAAATGACTGTCTTTCTCTAAAAAGAAAAAAAATAGTCTATCAGATTAGCTCTTCACATGCACAGAGTAAAGGGAATGGAGAAATGAGGTAATTATTTCAATAATTCAGGCACTTAAAACTTTTCTCTGAAATATCCAAATGATTGATATGATAATTTTGACTGAATTAGTCAAATTACTCTTTCACAGTTTGCCTTCTCATTACTTGAGTAGATACAATCGAAGTGCGGATGTAACTTTCATAAATGCAGAATACTAAACTCATAGCTTATAGTACCTTTCAAGATTCATCCAATTATATATAATCAGTTACCTTTTGGCAACATAGGTAGTAACAATTTGTCATCCTCTTCTTCAAAAGCACCCATTTGGAATACTTCCTCTGGGACACTGTAGCATCACTATACAAAAGTTTCAATGTATGACCCCAGACTCATCCCTTATAACACACTCTCGTGGCCGGCCACTGTGGCAGGTTCATAGATGAAAAAGGAGAGAGCAATACAAACATTAGGTGAAGAATTAGGTGAATAATGACTTAAACAATTTGTTACAAGTCCATTTAATGAAATGTGTTAATGTCAATATATCACATGCTTCTCCAGGA
>JAQZBX010107488.1:0-10653 GCA_029593785.1 Cabassous unicinctus
CGGGTCTGGGGTGTGGGCGTGGCCAGGGACGGGGTGCTGGGGGCGGTGCCGGCGAGGGGGAGGCGGGGCTGGCGAGGAGGGGGGGTCCCCACCAAAAGATGGGGCTCTGGCCCGGCTCGCGGACCACGTAGTAGTCCTTGTCGAGCGGCAGCAGCTTGGCGAGGCCGAAGTCTGCGATCTTGACGTGCGTCTCGCTCTCCACCAGGATGTTGCGCGCAGCCAGGTCGCGGTGCACGCAGCGGCGGGAGCCCAGGTACTCCATGCCCTGCGGGCGGGCGCGCCGTGAGAGGGGCCGCCCCGAGCCTTGGCCCGCCCCGGCGCCCCCGGCCCCGCACCTTGCAGATCTGGGCGGCGTAGAGCAGCAGGCAGCGGGCGTCGAGGCGCGCGCGGTGGCGCTGCAGGTAGTCGCGCAGGCAGCCGCTGGGCACGTACTCCATGACCAGGTGCCGGCGCTGGCGGCCTGGGGGCGCGGGGAGGGTCACCCCCGGGCCGGCCCCCGTCCTGCCTCCTGCCCCCCGCCTGCCGCCCATTCACAGCGGGACGTGCGTTTAGACCTCGCAATGACCCATGCCAGGTGGGGAAACCGAGGCTCAGTGAGGCCTGTCCAAGGTCGCCCCGCCGGCGCTGGGCGCGGCCGGGATTGGAACCCACGGCCGGTGTGAACCCGGGAGGACGAGCACGGGGGCCGGGAGGCGCGCGGCTCACCCGGGCCGTAGCTGACGCCGCGGTACTTGACGATGAAGTCGCTGTGCAGCGCCTTGAGGATCTGGATCTCGCGCTGGAAGTCCCTCTGCTGCTCTGGCCCGCTGTGCTGCAGCTGCTTCACGGCCACCAGGGCCCCCGTGTTGTCGCCCAGCGGGTCGTAGCGGCACAGCTCCACGCTGCCAAAGTTGCCCTGGGGATGCGGGGGCTGGTGTCCAGCCCTGGGCCTGCCCCCACCCCAGCCCTGCCTGGCGCCCGCCTCACCTTGCCCAGCTGCGCAATGTACTTGAGGTGCCTCTCCTCGAAGATCGTGGGGTCCTGGCAGGTGGAGAGCTGGGCACCGTTCCACAGCCCATCGCGGGGCCCCAGGGCCCCGGGCGTGGGGTCTGAGAGGAGCTCGTAATCTGCGGCACACGGGCAGGGGGTGAGCGGCTGGTCCCGCTCGGGGCTGGGCACCTGACGGACTTGCTGTGTGACCTCGGCTCCATGCTCACCCTCTCTGTGCATTGTGACAGAGCCACCGCCAGCCAGAGGGCAGCTCGTGTGTGAGGTAAAGGGAGCCCCCTTGTGCAGTGCACATCCTGGGCAGCTCTACATGCCTGCTGAGGTGGGGGCACAGCAAGACCCCCATTTCCCAGCTCCCTCTGCTGCGAGGAGCCAACAGGGACCCTGCAGCCCTGGGGTGGGCAGAGCCTGTTAGCCTGGACACCCTCACGGAATGAGGACTAATCCTCCATCACATTCAACCCTGAGCCAAGGGGATGTTTGTTACAGCAGCTGCCTCAGCTCTCACTGACTACTACAGTCACAGACTGTTCCAAGCTTGCCAGGCACGCGAGAGCTCCGCACGGCGCCCCCTGGGCCCTGCACAACTTTCAGGCCGGCCCCTTCCGCCCCAGCAGGCACCTGAGGTGATGAGGCTGTTGAGGTCTCGGATGACGGCCCGGAAGGAGGGCCTGTGGCCCGGCTCGTAGGCCATGCACTGCTGGATCAGGACGGCCAGCTCGGTCCACTTGGGCGCCGGCAGCTGCCTTCGCTCCTCGTAGAACTGGAGCTTCTGGGGGCGGGAGGGGGGCCGTCACCCAAGGGCTGCCCTCGGGCTTCAGCCACCCTCCAGGGGCTGGGAGGGCCATGCCAGGCGGTGCTCTGACCTCGGCGGGATCCAGGGCACTGATGGGCATCGCGGCACCGCTGAAAACCTCCCAGACCGTGGCACCAAAGCCCCACTTGTCGGCTTCCAAGCCCAGCGTCCGGGCCTCCTGCAGGCACTCAGGGGCCACCCAGGGAATCCTGTCGGTGAGCACTGGGGGGCAGGGTGGGGTCAGGACCCCCTCGTCCCCCTCCAGGCCCTGCCCTCCACCACCAGAGCACTTACTCTCCAGGCTTAGCACGGTGGGGCTGACCCCTGGGTCGCTCAGCTTGATGAAGGGCGGGCTCCCATCAGCCCCCTCGCGGGCCAGGAGCACCTTCCGGGCTGAGACGTTGCCGTGGGGGAGGCCTTTGTCCTCCTGAGTGGGCCGGGCATGGGAGGGTGCCAGGGAGGGATTAATGAATGAATATTCTGGCTGGAGAACTCCTACACACCCCGCAAAGCCCACCTGGCACTGCTCAGACTGTGTTCCCAGCATCCTCCCTAGATACCCTGTCTTGCCCCTCCAGTCTAGCCCCCATGCTGACCTGTGTCCACCCCCAGTCCCCACTGTCCATGGGACAAAGTCAAAGCTCCTCAGCCTGGCATTCAAGGCCCTTCAAAATCGAGCCCTTGCTCACTCTTCCCATAAGTTTCTCTCTTCCACACACCCCATCCTGGTCTCCTGCCAATGGAACTGCCAGATGGGCCCCAGGACATGCAACACGCCATCTAGCCTGCAAGTCTTTGCCCACACTGTGCCTTCAGTTTGACATGCTCTTCTTCCTATCTCTTCTTGGTGAACTCCTACTCAATCTTCAAAGCCCCAGCTCCTATGTCCCCTCTTCTGGGAAGCCTCCCCTGCTGCCCAGCCTCATCACTAACTACTCCCCTGACTTTAGGCCCCACGGAAGATAACATGCCCTCCCCTCGCAGACCCTTACCAAACTTCTATTTATACCTCACAGCCCACCCCCAATGTGCCCTCTGCCAGAAGAAGCCTTCCCTGTGAATGAAGGGTGGAGGGGGCAGAGGGCACTTACCAGGTAGTTGAGGGCATAGGCCAGCTGCTTGACCACCTGCAGCTTCCAGCTGGCCAGCACCAGGTGCCCTCGCTTGCGCAGGTACGTGTCCAGCGCCCCCAGGTGCACAAACTCCTGCACCATGATGCCTGATGGAAGGTGGGGCGGGAGGCTGCGCGTGTCTGCAGTCAGCAGGCTCTGGCCACATCCCACCCTCAGGGGTCTCCCGAATTCTCAGTGCCGCCGACTGCCCTCCCAGCTGCTCCGTCCTTACCCACCCACCTCTGCCCCCCCAGCTCCCAGCTCGCTGGGCTGTTTGCCTGATGCGGGAAGGAGCTGAGCTCTGTGTTGTCACCCCAGCCGTTTGCCCACCCGTGTCGTCGCCCCAGAGCGTCCCTTCTTTCCTTCCTTGACCTCGATTTCTCCTGGCCTTCCCAGAAGCCGCGCCTGACCTCCAGGCTGGCTCAGCGGCCGCTTCTCACCGCCCGCACTGTTCTAGGCTGCTCCCGTCACACCCCACCCAGTCTGTCACGGTCTACACTGCGTCCCCGCCTCCCAGCACACACCGGGCTCTCGATAAATAGCTGCTGAGCTGAGCTGACAAGGGAACCGAGGCTCAGAGAGGGCAGGTGGGAGCCTGGAGCCCAAGGGGTGATGGACGGGGGAGATGGGTACAGAGGAGTGGACACTGGGGGCCCCGGGGCCCCGCGCAGGGAAGGCGGCTGGGAATTGGCTCTCACTGTCTTCGGCCACGCACACGCCGTGGAGCAGCACGAGGTGCTGGTAGGACACTTGGCTCATCAAGCTGGCTGCTTCCAGGAAAGACTGGGGGAGGGGAGAGGAGACTCGTGGGACCCCCACCCCGGGACCGGACCAAGGAGCCCCGACCTGGCTGCTTGCACACATGCCTCAAGAGGAGACCTGAAGCTTTCCATTGGTGCACACAGCACCGTACCTCGATTTTCTGTTGGAAGATGGCAGTTCCCATTATAGTCTACCTCGAGTCTCTCCCACAGAAGTGGCAGATTTGGGGTTGGAAAAGGCACCAGCCTCCACCTGTGTGGTCCAGCTCCAGGGATGTCTCTGCCCCCTTGTCCCTCTTTCCTCCCTCACTGCCCCAACACGGTGCCTCAGGACCTTTGCACTGGCCTCCCCTCTGCCTGGCACACCTTTCCCATTTGCTTCTAAAGGTCCCAATTCTTCCCTATTTCATGGTTTGGAGCTGCAGTGCCGCACTCCTCTTGTTCTGGGACCCCGTATGCCTTCGTGCTTCTCTGAGTCCACATGCCCCCTCCCTGAAGGCACCCCTGCCCTCTCACCTCCATGCAGTTTTTGTGCTTTGCTACCATCACCTTGAGCAGAACCTCCGTCTCCCGGGCCACGCCATCCACAACCTCGTGGCGACAGCCGCGGTAAATCTTGGTGAAGGACCCGTGGCCCAGGTTCTCGTGCTGGGGGAGAGGGAGTGGCAGGAGGGCTGTTGAGGCACACGTGCTGGTCCCATTTCATAGACGGGGAAGCAGAGGCACAGGGAGGCTACACCCCGCGTCGAGCTGAGTCTCTGGACCCCAGGCTCTGAGGTCCTGACCCCCTCCCCGGGGCGCCTTACCCACTGCAGGCTGCTGGCAGGGATCTTGTGGAATGTCATTTGGCTCAGCTGGCAGCGGGACCGGGTGGGGACGGCGGACAACGGGTTTGGGCTGCAGCCTCCCCGGATCACAAGCAGGTTGGACTTTTCTGTGGGGAGAGGGAGGGAAGTAGAGAAAGTCAGGGGTGAACGTAACCCCAGGGTTACTGGCTCCCTGTATCTCTTTGGGGTCCATCCCCCAGAGGCTGACCCTGAGACGAGGCCTTGAGGGCACCGGGCTATCCAGGATGGCCCTCAGGAAGCCTTGATGGAGGGGTGGGAACGTGAGACAGTCAGGGAAGGAGCCCTGCTGCAGATGACATGGGGGGCAAGCGGGGCTGGTTCCCCTGGGGACCTCGGGGAGAGGGCATCGGCACACACCTGAGCGGTCCCCTCTGAGGAGTGAGACTGACATTCACCGAGAGGGGGAGACACTGTGCTAGTGACCACCCCAGGACCCAGCTGTGCCTGGATCGAGCTGTGCCTGAAGGCAGAAGCCCATGAGCCAGTAAATCACTTTTGTCTTCCCAACCCCCCTGGAGCTACAGTTTCTGCCACTTTCCACACAGGAGCTGGGAAGGTCCAGGTAGCTCAGCTCAGGGGAGAGGGGGGCTCACCTTTGGGTCTAGGGGGGCAGCAGGAGGTGAGGTTCAGTGCGACTCCATCCACGTGAATCCCACCATCCCAGCAGGCTGCCAGGAGCTCACGGAGGCTGCTGTGGGGCCGGACCAGGCCAGCCAGGGAGAAGGTTCCCGTGGGGTTGTGCCGGATGAGGCAGCCCTTATAATCGGGGCCGAGCAGGGTCTACAAAAGGGAGTGGCCTCTGAGCGGGAGTGGGCGTCCCTCCCTCTCACACCCCCTCCTGGTGTGCCACAAGCTCATTCAACTCTGCACATGTTGTTCCTTCCACCAGGGACCCTGTTCCCTCCCCTTCCTCCCCAGGCACATGCCAACTCATCTTTCAGGCCTCAGCACAAATGCCGCCTCCTCCAGGAAGCCCTCCTGCTCTCCTGGCCCCTAGTGCACAGGCCCGGCTCCCAGCCAAGCCCCCTGAGAGGTGGGCCGAGAAGGTGAGACGCCTCACCTGGACACAGACGGTGAGGAGGAAGCTGTCGAAGTCCTGGGGGCTGCGGCGGAGGACATAGGAGCCGGGGACCGAGCCCCCCATCTTGAGCTTGTCGATAGCGAAGTCCAGGCTGTGGGGAGAGGTGGGCGGGATCGGGAAGAGGGTCACAGACAGAAAGACAGATGGATGGATAGGCCAGAGCTGGAGTCGATCACCGGACCTCCGTGGCTCTGAGACACTGTTCTCTATCAAATGAGCCCTGAATCGGGGCTCTGGGGGGGCGGGAGCTAAACAAGTGGCCACAGGTGAAGCAGGCACCCTATTTGTCCCCAGGCAATGGCCCTGGAGCTCCAGGTGGCCAGAGAGAGGGGAGCCTGCACACGGAAGACCCCACCCCTTGGAGCGCCAACTACGCAGCAGGCCAGTTCTGAGGCTTGACCCTTTGTCCAGGGCTCCTGGGGCTAGCCTGGGCCCCGGTGGGTGTGGCTGCGGGGTGGGGGGGCCTTACGTGATGGGGCCGTGGCACTGCTCGGCCACCTCCTCCAGCAGCCGCGGCGGCGCCACCTCCTTGCAGAAGAAGTGCCGGGAGTCGGTGGTCAGCCGGAAGTAGCCATCCACCAGCGCCACGAAGGACAGCGCCGCGGGCAGCCCCGGGAACTCGGCCTCCTGCGCGGGAGCCGTGTCAGCGCCCGCTCGACCCCGGGGCGCCCGCCCCGCGCCCCGCGCCCCGCGCCCACCAGGATCTGGTTGTCCACTCTGGCGATAGCGACCAGGCGGTGCTCCCCCGCCGGGCCCACGCGCGGGGCCTGCTTGATGCTGATGTCCACGATTTCGGGAAAGTCGCAGAAGGGCTGGAGGATCTGGGCGGGGCCGGGGGCTCCGGTGGGAACCACGCCCCTCCGAGTCCGCCCCGCCCCGCCCCGGCCGCCCCGCCCCGCCCCGCCCCGCGCACCTCCTGGCCGTCGGGGCTCCAGGCGATGCCGCTGCCCGCGTCCACGCGCAGCAGCCCCGGCGCGTCCTGGCCGCCCGAGGCCCCCGGGAAGCCCACGCGGAAGGTCTCGGCGGCGCCGGCCGGGGCCAGCCGCTCCAGGTCCATGATGTACTTGGCCATGAGCGACTGCCGGTCGGCCTGGCAGGCGGCCACGCGGCGCAGCGCGCGGCGCACGGTGCGGCTGATGCGCCGCCGCGTCAGGAAGCTCAGGCCCCGGATCATCTGGCGCAGGCCGGGGGGCAGGCAGGCCTTGTAGCTGCGGGGAGGCCGTGGGGGTCCTCAGCGCGGGAGGGGGCGGCCGGGGCCCGGGGCCCACAGGGCTGCGCGCGGAGGCGGGGTGGGGCCGGGGCCGGGGAGGGCGCGCCGCGGGGCCACGCGGACGCACCCGCAGGCTCGAGGTGCCGAGCGCCACCGGGCGGAGCCCGCGGCCGCCGCCCCAGGCCGGGCCCCTCACCTGACCGTCCTCAGCAGCTCCTCGGGCGGCAGCGCCCGCTCGCGCGCCATCCGCGTCAGGTCCAGCACGGCCAGGCTGAGGCACTCGCCCTGCTCCTGCAGGTCCAGGCCCACCGGCAGGCGGCCGCCCACCAGGTCCCCGCGGTGCTGCGCGGCCACAGGGGCTCAGCCCAGGCTGCCCAAACCCGGCGACCCCAACCCCAGGCTGACCCCCCCATCGGGGCTGCCCCCAAACCCCCCAGCTGACCCTCGGTCCAGAGCCCACTCCCAGCCATGCTGCTCCCAATACCGGGACACCCCAAGCCCCGGTGACCCCACCTGGGCGAAGAGGTGCTCCAGGACCGGCAGGTCAACGACGGCACTGGCCAAGTCCTTGCGGAGCCCGAAGCGGTGGCACTTCTCCAGCCCAAACCAGTTGGGAAAGTAGAAGCTGTGGACAGGGTGGGGGCGTCCTGGGGTGGGGGTGCTGGCCGCAGCAGGGCTGGGGTGGGGTGGAGGAATGGCTGTGCCTCTGCATGCTGTGTGGCCTTGGGGAAGTGGCCCACCCTCTCTGGCTCCGCTTCCTCCTCTGTGCAAAGGGCATGGGGCTCACTGCCAGCCCCGGGGTAAAGCTGTGGGATGGCTGCTGTCTTAAAGGTCCACTCCCTAAGCCTCCACAAAAGGCGTCTTTTTATCATTTTAACCCATGTCTGCAGGAGGTGGAGAGGGGCTGTGTCCTACCGGAGCCTGTAGACGAGAACTTGAGTGTCCGTGTCCTCCACGGAGAAGATGTGGCTCGGGGGGAACCAGCAGGACAGATCCTCGGTGGCCAAAGCAAACAGGGCGTGGTACACGGGCAGAATGCCTGCCGGGGCAGCCCCGTCAGCCCCACAGGCTCTGTCTCGCCTCCTGCTCTGACACAGGATCCCACCCCTGCTCACACACCCTCCGGGGCTCCCCATTGCCCTCAGGAGAGAAGCCCCACACTCAGCTTGCTTTTCAGGGCTCCCCGCTCCGCCCACAGCCTTCCCCTGTACACTTGGCTTCCAGGGACAATCAGCTGCTCCTCTTGTGTTGCCATAACTTGGAGCCTTTGCACATGCCCTTCCCTCTGCCGCAAATGTCCATTCTGTGTACCCTCCTCTCCTACCAAACTCCTACTCATCCCTCAAAGCCCCAGCTCCAAAGCTGCCTCCTGCAGGCAGCAATTCTGTCTCTCCATCTGAGCCCCCACACCCCTGCCCTTCCCTCTGGTCCAGTTCTCTGGAGGCCCACTCACCACTGGCCTTGGCAGCCTGCACACACAGCTCCTCAGCCGAGTGGTCGCCAAAGAAGAAGGACAGGCGCTGGGGGGGGCCAGGACCCCGAGGGGGCAGCAGCACGTGCAGGGCACCAGCCTCCGAGGACGAGAGGCTGCAGGAGCGCTGAGGGATCAGGGGCGTCTCCTCGCTCGGAGGGGCCATGGTGCAGGCTGCCTGGGGCACAGGGAGGGGCAGCTCCTCAGGCCTGGGCAGGAGCACCCCAACATCCGTGGGCAGAGGGGGTTAGAGTTCCCTAGTGGGCAGGGAAGGGAATGCAGCCAGGATGGGAGGGTGCTGGCGAGGGAGGAGGGGTGGAGATGAGTGTGGGGGACCCTGGCCCCCCGAGCAGGGCCGTGATGGAGGTTGGATGTGGGTGAAGGGACGTGCTTTGGGGTGCCCAGAGCAGACATCACCAATCGCTCTCCTCTCCCCAGCCGGCCTGTGCCCTGGGCAGGCATGGGCAGTCGCTCACAAGTGGCCAAGATTTGCCCTGGCAGGAAGCAGTGGGACTAGCTGGTGCCCCCAGGGGCGCTGGGCGCCAAGCACACCTGGGGCAGGGTCTGGGGGCAGGTCCCGTCCATGGGCTCAGCCGGGGCCTTCTGTCTGTCTCCCTTCCCGTTTCGGTTTCAGCATCCCCCCGCCCCCCAGCATCTTCCTTATGCCCCCGGACCCCCAGGTGGGAAGCCCTGCTGGGGGTGCACAGGAGGAAACCCAGGCCCTGCCCCGCCCCACCGCCGGCTGCCTCGCCCTGGGGGGGCCTCAGAGCTCAGCCCCCCACCCCCACTGGGCAGGGGGAGCGTTTGGGCTTTGAGCCCCTTGAGGAGGAAAAGTGGGGAGACGACGAGTTCCCCCCAAATTCACCTGCACGGAGCATCAAAGAGAGGGTGGGGAGGAAGTCTGATTCCGAAGCAGTACCCCAGGGTGGGCTTCTGGGGCGCCGAGACACCCCGAATCGGAGCCCGGACCCCATCCCGCCCCAGTGGGCAGGCCCCGCTGCCAAGGGGCCTCTTGCGCATTTTACACTAACAGAGGCGCCTGGCGTAAAATCCTAAATGAGATGCCCCTGCTGTAGCGGGCAGCCCAGGGCAGCCCAGGCCAACCCAGGGACTGTGGCCCCGCGCGGCCAGGGGGTCAGGGCCGCGCCGCCCCGTCTGCGCAGGGGCAGGAACCCCGCCTGGCTTAGTGCGGGGCACATCCGCGGGCCGGGAAGGCGGTTCCCAGCGCTGGCTGCCCGGCAGCCGCCCCCCGCCGCCCCCCGCCACCCCCCGCCACCCGGCCGGGGCCAGGGGACCCCACCAGCTCTTACCGTGGGGTGGGGCCCCGGGCGGCCACGCGGAGGGCAGAGCTGGGCCGCGGAGGAAAGTCCCCTCGGCCCCTTCCTGTGTGGCTGCTTCCTGAGCCGCTGTCACTTACGGAAAGTCTGTGCTGTGGGGGCGGCGGGGGCGGGGCAGGCGACAGGGCCCCGTCGGAGAGGGGCAGAAAGTTCCGGAAGCCCTGCTCAGATGGGCTGCCGGAGACCCCCAGCCTCGGGGGAATGGGGACAGCACAGGAGGGGGCCCAGGTCGCGTGGGGGGGTCTCTGTGAGCCCCAGACCCGCTCGCCAGGGGGCCCTGGCAACACATTGACCCCTCGGGCCTCAGTTTACCCACCCGGGGCATGTGAGGGCCAGGCACCTTGTGAAGAGCTGGGTGGGTTTGCCCCAGATGGGGCCAAGCCCCCTTCGAGGTATTTCTCCCAGGGGACTCTGGGGGACTCAGGGCCCCCCCCCCATGTTGCCAGGCCCGTGGCCCACGAGGGGCTCACAGTCGGGCAGGGAGACGGGAGCCACGTCGGGGATGCAAAGAACTCTGGGGGCTCTGCTGAGCCTGCCGGGCCTAGAGTGCTGGGGGGCTCAGCAGGAGCAGCGAGGCAGCCAGCAGTGGCTCCCACGGGGGTGGGGCTCGCGGCGGGGAGACAGGCCTGGTTTCGCGTGTTTTTATCTTTACACGAAACACGGCCTTTCCCATTTTCACCATTTTTGAGGGTGCGATTCCGTGGGCTCCGTCACTTCACCGCCGTGCCTCCAGCCCCCCATCCGTGGCCGGAAGCCCAAACGGAAACCCCTCCCGTCGGCAAGAGCCCCCGGCCGTCCCCGCCCCGCCGCCTCTGATGTGCCTTGGCCTCTCTGATTGGCCTGTTCTGGACGTTTCTTAGCAGTGAGGTCAGGCAGGGCGCGGCTTCTCCAGCCCAGCGCGGCGTCCTCGGGCTTCGTCCAGGTCGTGCATGTGTCTGAGCTTCATTCCTGCGTCCTGCTCCTTGGCGCCGGCCGACCACGCCTTGCTTCTCCATCCATCAGCCGGACACTGGGCTCCTCGGCCTTTCGGTGGTTGTGAATGAGGCTGGG
>JAQZBX010107489.1:0-10655 GCA_029593785.1 Cabassous unicinctus
TTTGTAATGGATGATGGTGATGGTAGCACAATATTATGAATGTTATTACCAGCCCTGAATTATGTATATGAATTTTGTTAAGAAGGGAAATATCTTGAAAAAGATATATATATATATATATATATATATATATCTTGAAAAAGATATATATTTTACTGAAATAATTTTTTAAAAAAACAACATATGACTGTACAGCACAGTGAACCCTAATGTAAAGTATGGACTACAGCTAATAGTATATTTATAATACTACAGACATACCTTGTTTTATTGTGCTTTGCTTTATTGCACTTTGCAGATATTGCCTTTTTTTTTTTTTTTTACAAATTGAAGGTTTGCATTAAGCAAGTCTATCAGTGCCACTTTTCTGACAGCATGTGCTCACTTCGTGTCTCTATGTTACATTTTGGTAATTCTTGCAATATTTCAAACATATTCACTGTTATTAGATATGCTATGTTGATCTGTGATCAGTGATCTTTGATGTTACTATTGTAATGATTTTGAAGCACCACAAACAGTGCCCATAAAAGACGGTGGACTTAATCAGTAAGTGTGTGTGTTCTGACTGCTCAGCCAGCTGGCTGCTCCCCCATCTCTCTCCCTCTCCTCAGGCCTCCCTAGTCCCTGAGGCACAACAATATTAAAATTAAGGCAATTCGTCTTCCTACAACGGCCTCTAAGTGTTCAGATGAAAGGAAGAGACGCACATCTCTCACGTTAAAAGCTAGAAATGATTAAGCCTAGTGAAGAAGGCATTTCAAAAGCCACGCTAGACCAAAGGCTAGGTCTCTTGTGCCAAAGAGTTAGCCAAGCTGTGAATGCAAAGGAAAAGTTCTTGAAGGAAATTAAAAGTGTTACTCCAATGAACACATGAATGATCAAAAAGCCAAAAAGCCGTACTGTTTATATGGGGAAAGTTTTAGTGGTATGGATAGATCAAACCAGCCACAACATTCCTTTAAGCCAAAACCTAATCCAGAGCAAGGCCCTAACTCTTTTCAATTCTATGAAGGCCGAGGGAGGTGAGGAAATTGCAGGAGAAAAGCTGGAGACTAGCAGAGGTTGGTTCATGAGGTTTAAGGAAAGAAGCCGTCTCCATAACATAGAAGCGCAAGGTGAAGCAGCAAGTGCTGATGTGGAAGCTGCGGCAAGTTATCCAGAATGTAGCTAAGATAATTGATGACGATGGCTACACTAAACAACATTTTTTCAATGTATTTGAGACAGCCTTAAATTGAAAGAAGATGCCATCTAGAACTTTCCTAGCAAGATAGGAGAAGTCAATGCCAGGCTTCAAAGCTTCAAAATCCAGGATGACTCTCCTGTTAGAGTCTAATGCAGCTGGTGATGGTGACTTTAAGCTGGAGCCGCCAAGGCTCATTTACCATTCTGAAAATCCTAGTGCCCATAAGAATGATGCTAAATCGACATTGCCGGTGCTCTCTAAATGTAACAACAAAGCCTGGATGACAGCACATCTGTTTACAACATGGTTTGCTGAATATTTTAAGACCATTTTTGGAAGCTACTGCTCAGAAAAAAAGATTCCTTTCAAAATATTACTGCCTATTGACAATGCACCTGGTCACCCAAGAGCTCTTATAGAGATGTACAATGAGATTAATGTTGTTTTCATGCCTGCTAACACAATATCCATTCCACAGACCTTGAATCAAGGAGTAATTTCAACTTCCAAGTCTTATTATTTAGGAAATACCTTTTGTAAGACTGTAGCTGTGATAGATAGTGATTCCTCTGATGGATCTGGGCAAAGTCACTTGAAAACCTTCTGGAAAGGATTCACCATTCTAGATGTCATTAAGAACATTCATGATTCATGGGAGATCGAAATATCACCATTCAAAGGAGTTTGAAAGAAGTTGATTCCAACTCACATGGATGACTTTGAGGAGTTCAAGGCTTCAGTGGAGGAAGTAACTGCAGATGGTGGAAATAGCAAAAGAACTAGAATTAGAAGTGAAGGCTGAATATATGACTGAATTGCTGGAATCTCATGATCAAACTTTAACAGATGAGGAGTTGCTTATTTGGATGAGCAAAAAAAATGTGGCTTCTTGAGATGGAATCTACTCTTGGTGAAGATGTCATGAACATTGTTGAAATGACACCAAAGGAATTAGAATATTACATAAACTTAGTTGATAAAGCAGCGGCAGGGTTTGATAGGATTTGCTCCAATTTTGAAAGAAGTTCTACTGTGGGTAAAATGCTATTAATACAGAATTGCATGCTACAGAGAAATCTTTTGTGAAAAGAATTGTCAATTGATGTGTCACACTTCATTGTTGTCTTATTTTAAGAAATGGCCACAGCCACCCCAACCTTCAGCAACCACCACCCTGATCACTCAGCAGCCATCGACATTGAGGCAAGACCCTCCACCAGCAAAAGGATTATGACTCGCTGAAGTCTCAGAAGACAGTTTATTTGTTTTTAACAATGAAGTATTTTTAATTAAGGTATGCATGTTGTTTTTTTAGACATAATGTTATTGCACACTTAATAGACTACAATATAGGATGGACATAACTTTTATATGCACTGGGAAACCAAAACAAATTTGTGTGACTCGCTTTATTCCAATATTCATTTTATTGCAGTGGTCTGGAACAGAAGGTGCAATATCTCTGAGGTTTGCCAGCATTGTTTCTTTCATCAACTGCAACAAAGATATCACACTAATGCAGTGTTAATAATAGGGAAAACTGTGTGTGTGAGGGCAATATATGGGAACTTTGTGTTTTCTGCATGATTCCGCAGCTGACAAATTGGAGCCCGACCCAAGGGGCTTAGAGCAACAATATCTCTGCAGTTCGTGAGCACTTTGCAGACCCCAGAGCCCCTTGATGCACTGCCTGAGTACTGGGCGCCAGACAATGAGATGGAAGCTATAAATGAGAATCCAAAGACCCAGATCACAGATGAGGTTCTGTTAGACCTGGGCCAGAACTTAACTCCCTTGGATCCCTGCGCTTTGCTCCTCCTTCCACATCATCTTGACTACGCACTTTGTTTTGCCCTTGCTACCGTCATAAGGACACTCAGCTGAGATTTCACCTTGTGTTCTAGGGTAACAAAAACCTGGGATTTTTCCTGGCTGTTATTTTTAATGCTCCATATTTTTTTAAAGAAGCTTTAGATTACATGTTACATCGAAAATATAGTGAATTCCCATATGCCTCACCCCTCCTCCTCACACTTTCCCACATTAACAACATCCTTCATGAGTGTGGTACATTCGTTACACTTGATGAGCATATATTGAAGCATTGCTGCTAACCATGGACTATGTTTACATATAGTTTACACTCTGCCCCATACAATTTTATAGGTTTTGACAAAATATATAATGACCTGTATCCGTCATTGCAATGTCATGGCAGGACAATTCCAATGTTCCCAAAATGCCCCATACTATACCTATTCTTCCCTCTCCTTCCCCGACTCGTTAGATGGCCAATGAGAATTGGTAATTAATTCACTGAAGAAAGGGGTCAGATTTTAAAGTAACCAATATGACATATATATAAATATATTTATAAATGGGACAGACCAAAAGAAGAGAATTTGCACTACACCCTGAAAGTCATCCAGGCCTCCCTCCCACCAAATTAGATTCTCTCCACCCATAGGCCTTTAAAAAAGATTGATTGACACTGTTGAACATCACTGAGCCAGAGAACTCATAAACTTGGGAAGTGCTAATAAAGTGTGGTAACAATAAGGGGTCAGGGACTTCTTTCTTGATTCCTCCAACTTGCATGGGCTCACCCTGATCCCACCCTCTGGAGCATCTGGGAGTATGCTTTCAGGAGAGATAGCCATGAATTAGGTGCAGTCACATGTCCCCCTCAAAACTTTTCTTCCTCTAACTAAAAATCCCCACTCCATTTTTTCATTTCTTAACAGGTACTACTTCTCTGTACTTCCCCGAACTTTTTTCTCAGAGTCACTGCAGTACAAGCCTGGTCCTCTTAGAGGGCAGAACCCAGGACAAGCTCCAGTCCTCCGGGGCTGGGGAGATGTGGACAAGCACGACCGTCTTAGTGCAGACCCAGAGCGTTCGATCCCCTTGGTCGAGAGTCTGACTCCACGGAGGCTATCATGGGCCTGCAGGTCGTGGCAGTGAGTGAGATGGGAAGATCTTAGTCCCTGAGAATGAGGAAGTGGGTAGGAGAAGAGGATTCCTCTCCCCTGTGAATGCCCGGATTCAGTTCCTCTGCTGATGTTGGTTGCTACAGCGTAAAAACTTGTCTTCTGTTTCTTTAAGGTTATCACCAACCAGGAAGAATGTCCTAGCAGCAGCAGCAACCACACAATGCCCTGCCTTGCCAGGTGCCTCCACAAGACCCCGCGTCCTGCCCCAGCAGGCAGAAGTGCTCCCCCACCCCACTCCCATGCCAGCAGGAATAACCACCAAACATGAAGTGGCTCCTCTGAAGCCCACTCCCCCAATATCTGGGCGTTAAACTGCCACCTGCCCCCTCTGCAGTCTCTTCCCTCCAACACCAACAGAGAACACGACACAGCCCAGAAGTCACCTTTCATCTATTCAAGGAGAAACCTGTCTTCACAGGCCACCAATTACACTGCAGTTCATCAACAGTGTCCTCTCAGCTCCTCCCCCAGGAACAACAAGGATTGGGCAAGTGGGCCACATTTTAGGCATCTTTCCTGCACCCCAGGCCTGGCTCCTTCTTTTATTTTGACCCTGCTGTGGTCGGGGCCAGGCCTGCCTTCAGCTGCCTCCAGCAGGGATGCTGCCCCCTGCTGGCTGAAGACGGGTTCAAAGGATGGAGTTTTCCTTCCTTAGCTCTCCATATCCCGAGTCTCACTATTTTTGAGGCTCTTGAATAATAAAGATGATTGAAAAGTTAAAAGAGAAAAACTGTCTTAAACAATGGAAAATTGTTCAGGAATTCCTCACTTTCTAATCCCACACCCCTCAATCAAGACAATTTCATATCTCCTATTAATTACTCCCCTCCTCCTAAGACAGCTGACCCCTCGCTCTGCCCCTAGGCCTGTTCTGGACACTCTCAGAGGAGGTTTCTTCCTTTATGCTCCATCCAGTAAAGCTGTGTTCTCTGAGCATTCCTGGCTGCTCGTTTGCTGGGCCTGGGAAAGGAGAGAATTGTTTTCTTTCAGGAAGGAGGGCCCTGGGCAGGCAAGCAGATCCTCGGTGGAAAGTCCTTAGAAGACCCTGGGACTCTCATGGGCTACTAAAGATTGAGGTGGCTTCAGATAAAATAGGAACACCTCATTGGCCACATAGACTCTCCTCATTTCCCACAGCTTCAAATGCTTGAAAGGCACAGGATAATAATCCTCATTATTCCCAGATTAGAACAGGCCAAGATATGGCACTCTTGGAAACTACTGGTGAATCATCTTGAAGCCAGTTTTCAATTCGTGGTCAATTGTGTCTATTGTAGCAACTTGATACAGTCCCTGGATCCTAGGATAGCAGGTTGGAGAGTAGCCTGGATTGGTACAGATAGATTAGAAAAGAGGCCCCAAAGAGCTGGAGAAGTTGGTGCCATGCCTTAGCACTGAACTGGGCTCAAAGACATGAGAAAAGGAAGGATTGGAAGAACCTAAGAGGCGATGGAGTCTGCTGTATCACCAGATCAGAATCTTTTCAACAAGGGCTTCCACTGTCAGCAAATTGCTGTCTGAATGCTTCCTGGGCCAGGGCACTCACCCTTTGGGGAGGGTCCCTGGCACTGGGGGACGCTGTGAGTGCTGGCAATCTCTTCATGGCGTTGGGCAATTATCAGCCTTCTCCCCTACACTCACCAAATTCTTCTCCAGGAACTGTCCATAAAGGCATGCTCTCAGCACGGGACTGTGCAGAACTTGCCTTCCATCTGCCCCACCACCTCTATCTAGCCCCACTATTGTCTCCTGCTGGCCAGACTAGTTCATAAGGATAGAGACTAAGCTCCTAAAGTTATAAGGATCCATGTCATAGCAACTTTTTTAATGTCCTAAAGAGCATAAAAGGGTGAATTAATAGAATTGAATGACCACTGAATTAAGTAAACAGTGGATGCATTTATTTGGCAGCCTGCTATTCACCTCGGGACCAAGTCCTGGGAAAATGGTCTTGGGTATCCCCTGGGGATCAGGTACACTTCTTCCATGTGCCTTCTCCTACTTTCTGCTTCTCATCTCGAAACCTCAACCGACTGCTCTGTAACATCCATGCCTGATCTGCCCTCTCTGCAGATCAGTGAGCCACATTAAAGCATGCCTGGCCTTTTCATTGTGTCCACAAGGGGAAGCTCAGGGCCAAGCACATAGTAAGTCATCATTAAATTTGTATTGCTTTTCCAATAATTTTAGAGAAGAATATAAATAAATCCACATATAATGCACAAGCCCAGCTATGAATTAAGAGGAGGCAGTTCTCATAATTCTCACTGGGGATCCCAGAACTCTCTCAGAGCTTTGGACTCCCAGCATGATGGAGTTAATTCGTGGCTCCAGAGACAACAGAGGCCTGGCTCCAGATGCCTCCCTGGACAGGCGGGATCAGCCTCAGAGTTCAGACCCCAACCCCAAAGTCCAGCATCCCTTGCCCTGGAAGGCACACTTCCTCTCAGCTCAGCAGTATCCCTGATACTGGCCCCTCGAGTACTCACACCCAGCCACCCCCTACCCTGCCTTGTCCTGAGGAGAGGAGGAAAGTCACTGGAGCTGTCAGTGGACTTGGGAAGGCTGCAGGGTAGTGTGAAGCCTATACCTAGAGTACAGGTGGGAAAATCAGAATGTCCCAGTGTTACTGGATTTTGTCTAGGTTCTTGGCTATGCTGCAGAAATGAATTTCAAGAACACATTGGGTTAGTTAGGCCAGTAGTTTATTAAGGGAGGGGAGAGAAGAGAAATGGGAGGAAATAACAGATCATGGGTCCCAGAGAGAGGAAAGGGCTGAGGAGTGATAAGGACTACAGATTTACAGACTACAAGTTCCCATTATAGATTATAAATGCCCAGGTTTTACTTGCATGTTGATCCATGCAGAGGGGACATGGTGAGAGCAGGGCACAGAAGGCAAGAGAGCTATTTGGCCTTTGTGCCTGCTTTTTGAACCATCAATTATTCTGCCCCTTTGTTAATGGCATGGGAGGAGTCCCAGCTGTTTGCTGTTTTGATTGATTACCCCACCCATCAATCCCCCAGGAGGGCCAATTATAAGGCCCCTGGAGAATATCCGGGGCTTCTCCTCCTTCCAGAGGAGATTTCATTCTGGATGGCAGAATCTTATGAGGGTCTTCCAGCAGCCATCTGATATCCATGTGGACTTCTTGCCAGGTTCCAGATCTGTCTATTGATTCCCTATTTTACCAGCCTGCTTCACCAGCTTCACCTCCTTCCTGTGGTCCCCTGATTGTCCCTGGTGGCCCTTCCAAGCACCCCCACACTCCCAGTCCCTGCTTCCCTGCCCAGGCCCCTCCTTTCCCCATGTGTGACGCTCTCCCCTTCCCTTCTTAGCACCAGCAATGGGCAGAGTCAGACTTACTCAGGGACAACAGAATTTATTGAAGGAAGCAAGAAGGACGAGGTGACAGCATCACAGGCTTAGGTGTGTCCAGGCTCAGTGATGGAGGTGCTGTCTGCTGTCTTTGGATGGAAGATGTGATTAGAAGGTTTCATTCCCATAACTGAAGAGTACAGAAAGGGAGAAGACTTGGGAGACTTATTTAAGTCCACTGCTTAAAAGAATACTGCTTCTCAAAATCTCAAAAAAAATTTGGAGAAAGCAGGAGGCAGAGAGATTAAGGAGATCATTTCCCTCATTCTAATAGTGCTCTCAGTCCAACAGAGGCAGCAGCTGGAAAAGGTGACCTTTCTTGGACCCATGGACATAAGAAATATTGCTCCAGGGAGGGCCTCAGTAACAGGGCACTGCACTCTAGTCCCTGCTGCTTGCTCAGCGTTGAATTGATTGCAGGAAAACCTATGACCAGAAGGTGTCATTCTCTGAGTCAGTTGAGAGGTAGCTTCTTCTGAGGCTGTGTGGCGTTACCCATTGGTGCTGGAACGAGGGAGTCCAGGGGTAGAAAGAATATGCAGCAGCATCTCTCTCTCTCTCTCTCTCTCTCTCTCTCTCTCTCTCTCTCTCTCTCACACACACACACACACGCAGGTATTTTTGTGCTAGGAAATGAGGATATCACCAACATCAGCACACCTTATTTCAACCTCATATTAGGGACCAAGCGATGTTCAGGTCTTACAGTCCTCCAACAGCCCTGACGCTCCCATGCCCCAGGCGCTGAGCAAGGGGTGAGGACACAGTGACGGCTGAGATCCAGCTGAGATCCAGCTGCGGCTTGGTGTTACTCACAGCCTCATGAGAAAACTGATTAAAGTGCAATGGGTCATCTAGGATCTCAAGATGGGGCATGGGAATGGAGTAGGGATCCCTGCCAGGGGTGCTGTAGGTGGAATCTTCTTTCCTTTAGGTACTGTCATGTATTCCAGAGGCAGCCTTGACCTCCCACCTGGCATCTTCACCAATATCCCTTTCCCAGTTGTCTGGATGGAGTAAAACTACTCTCTTTCTGCTTCTTGGGGGAGAGTTACAGGATTGACCAGAGGGAAAGGATGACTTTCATGCTCATTCTTTCTAATAGAAAACGTAAGCTGCTCCCGGGGCTACCTCACAAAGGTTTCTTACGGAGCAGCTTCATCGCCACTGCAGCTTTCTTGAGCAGAGTGTTGGGGAAATCACAGGCCTCTGTTCAGTGGCGTGGCCTGGACCTCACCTACCCCCAGCTCCTTCTCTGGGGAAGTCGCAAACACAAGGCTAAGCCGCCATCCTCTAGCCTTCCACCAGGCTCACCTCCTTTCCTACTGTATGCCAATCCACAAGCAGGAAGAAAGGATAAGTCTACTGAAAAGGCCCAGCCAGAACTAAACCCCGAAACCCAGGAGCAAGCAGGCCAGGGGCTTATCAGAACAGGAATTCTCAGAGCAGGGTCCCCTCCTCTGAGGTGGATAAAAGCCAAACTCAAACACTACAGATCGGGAGGTGTGGAGCTGCCACTTATCATTTTCAGCCACCCCAGGGGGCCACCCATGATAGGACTTCTTCCCCTGCTCTTTTGGATTTTTTGTACTATGTAAGGAACGAGGAGATTTGTCCTTTCTGGACTCTATTCTGCACAATAAAGGGATCATTTGCTGAAAGTTTCTGAACCAACTCGCTCCATACACAGTGGCCTTTGAGTGCTGAGTACCACATTTCCCAGTCATGATATTCAGATAAGATTCTAGAAATACTGTTTAATTCAGAAAAAATAAAATAAAACATAAGACCTACCAGTGCCCCATTGGTAAGCAACTGCTTTCCTCAAACCCAGAAACATGGAGTCCCATGGTGTCATCTCAAAGGGCTTATGGATGCCAAGATCATCCCACCAAATTGCACACCTGGCCACAGTCACGCCACCCTTGGACTCTGCAGACCCCAACTTCAGTTCATCCCACCACAACTGCTCTTTGTAACATCTTTCCTTGGGAAACAAGTGGGAGGATCTGGGGCTGGGGGTGGACTGGGGAGAAAGCAGCCTAGACCAAGGCTGGGGGAGTACGTGCAGGAGGGGAAAGGGGAGGCCTCTTTGTGGACAGACCCCTACACTTTTTCACGTCACCCATCTCTTTCCTTCTTTCCTTAAAATCTTTCCAAGCCGGCACTGTTGTTCTCTGCTCCTCTCCTCAGGCTCCCTTCCATATTTCCAATGACATTTCCCCTTCTAAAGTCTTTTGCAAGTCCATTTTGATTATGGCTTAAGTTTTGAGGAAATCGAAAGAAATGACAGTGTCTGCTATAGCTAAGATTGTCATTAACTGGCTCTGGGTCAGAGGAAGGATCCTGACTCCTCACCTGGTGGGAAGTGATACAGGGAGATATTACACAGGAGAACCTGAGCCATCAATGAAGATTTTAAGAGCAAGCACTCTAGAAACTGGGAGGGATTTCAAGTTTCTAGTTTCAAACTCCCAAACAATTTTGCTGCCCAAGACCTTGATTCATTTGCTGTAATATAGGATACAGAGAGCAGAGGAATGAGGTCTCTTTTCTCACCTCTGGAGACAGGCATGGCATGGGATACCCAGTAGACAACAGTGACCCCGTGTGTGCACACCTGTTGGTAGGGAGCACCTGCAGACAGAGTCAGGGGAGCAGGGGACATGACAGCTGTGAGCAGGGTCCCCAGGGACTGGACGCCTCCCAAACAGAAGTCTCTATGCTCTAGGAGACAACCATATGGTGTTTACTGACCTGGTCAATGCTTTTTTTGAGGTCCCAACACAGTGAGGGGGGCACAGGTTATATGTTATATTGCTATTCTGCAAGTGGCATTTACTCCTCTAGTCCATGTAAATGATCAGAACCAACAGTGTAATGCCACAGATATAGGCCAGAACTTTAGCTGAATAAATTGCCTGACATCTCTTTCTGCCATTTTGAGGACATGCATTTTTGCCCTGAAAACAGGAGACATAAGTGAGATAGTGTTTCACATTAAACAATAAGCTTAGAGCCAAGAAAACTGAATTCTTGTCTGTGTTCTACCAGAAACTACTACTGTAACCTGGGGGCACAGTTTCCTGATCTA
>JAQZBX010107490.1:0-10638 GCA_029593785.1 Cabassous unicinctus
TACCCTCATAACTCTGCCCCCAAGGCACTGATCTACAGGCTTTTTTTCTCCTATGACTTTGTGGACCTCTAGACTCTGTCAAATGGGCTTACTAATTCTTTGCTGATCAGGCCCTACACTTGATTCCACTCTTCCATTTTGGATAGCATGTCTTATTTTACAAATTTTTGTGATTTCGACATAGTTGCTTGTGAAAATTCAGTATCTCTTTCACTAAAGTAAAAATTGCAAGCATTAAATGAATATCACTGGAATCATTATCAATGTGTGCAAGAAAAATACTTTCTTTCTATTGTCCAGCTTATCCATCCTTCAGTATATAAACTTAATTCATACACTTTTCATTTCATTTCACAATTATGAAAAGTGAACTCTAACATACTTCTTGATACTCTATCATTTGTGTCATATTCAACTTCCATAATCACATCAACTCTTAAACCAACAAACTTTCAGTGGTTCTCTATTGCTTACAGGATAAAATCAAGCTCCTTTGTTCTATAATTAAGATTTGCCACAATATGCCCCTCAATTTTTCCTTTTAACATTATCTGGCATTATTTCTTCATATAAATTCTATATTCCAGGTAATCTGGGCTGGTCTCTGTTCCTAAAATATGCATTAATATTGCCTGGTTTTTTAATTTTTCTCATTTATTTTTTTCTGCTTGGAAAGAATCAAAGTTATGGTCCAATGGTGCAAAAAATTTTAAGAACACAAGAAAATGGCTTTAAAGATGTATTTAAAGTTTGTCTCCCATTCCATATAAAGATTCTATCTCAAAATGCTGATATAATTTGTAAATAAAAATGCTTTCCATACATCTTAAGAAACTGTGAAAAATCAGAAAAATACAGAAACATAATAGATAGGGGAGAATTTCTTTTTTAATAAGAGTCAAATATGTACAAACAAAATATAGCCCTGTTAGTATTTAAAAAGACTGTAGCATGAGAGTGACCGATGTAGCATATTTCAGAGTTAAGTGCTAATTCATTGAAGTTGCTAAATAGTAAGCATACATAATCAACATAGATGGCAAGACACTGTGGAGAGGAAAACTATGTGGAATTATCTTTCTCAGTAATTTTGAGTTCTTTGTAACATATTGTGTTCTCACATCTAGTAACTCAGATTAACATTTTTCTGTCTTTACAAGTGTGAATTCGATTTTCTCTACTTCTTCAAAAGATGGATGAGCTTGTCTAGTGAAATGCCCTTCTTTCAGCATTCACACAACTCACAGGCATTGCACATTGGCACCCCTTATCTCCTTTTGTATGCCAGATTCAGATTTTCACACAACAACTGGTGAAAGAACATTTTGAATTATTACATGATGCTGCTGCCTGCTGGCTAAAATTCCTGTTTTGGCAATATCACCAATTTTGTATATCAGTAACTGTAATTTTGAGTGATTTATTTAATTCCCCTTATCTAACTTCATAAAAAGAGTATAAAATGAAAATAAATACAAAATTCTTATACTGGTTTAAAAAACATAATGCTTCCATGTTTGATAAAAGTTAAGCAAATTTTAAAATAATTAGTCAGGTCTAAAATTATAAGTCTCAACTTGACAATTTTTTTAACTTAAAGCTGGTCAAACTATTTGTTCAACTGGGAAGAAAAACAATGAAATTAAAGAAACTGTATAGAGTTTTATAAAGATAGCATTGAAAATAATTTCCAAAGCAGTTGGTGTAATAATGAATCTTATTGTTTGTTTGTTTGTATATTGTGAACTCTCTGGAAATGCACCACAACTTAGAATATCACTTTAATATCTTAACTTTCATTTATTTTTGTCTGGAATATATTATGGAACCAAATAGGAAACTGTGAAACTCTTGTAGTTGTGGTAGAATCATTTTTTGTCACAAGCCCATGTAGCTCTTTTGGCATTAATCCTTTTCTTTATGCCAAGATTGATGAGGTCTTTATACAGAATTCACTGTGGGTTTACACTTATATCCAAATAGAACCTCCCAGGGCCAAATCAGAAGCAGCTATAGACTTTTGAGTCTATAGCATCCAAACTTCTGGATATATATTCTTAAATATAAGCATGGAGATAACAAGGAGTATTATTTTCTAATAATAACAGCAAAAACAAATATTACTATAGGAAAGAGTTTGTGTTAAAAATATTTATTATTTTTGTTTTCCATAGTGTATTAAACATAGAGGAAATAAATGCTAAAAGCCTACAATTAAGAATATATATGACACGTGCATAATAATGGACAAGATAGATAAAATTTTATATTATTGAAGGGAATAAATATTTGCAATAGGAATTCACCCAAAAACACATTGTCAGCTTTCCCTGGCACACAGAAACTCTCCTTTTCTTTCTGAGTCCAGCAATGGCAAAGCTAATCTGTTCATTCTGGGTATAAATTTTTAGAATTATTTAAGTTTGGAGCTCTCTACTTTTTCTAAAAGCTTAAATTCTCACATAAGTTTTAAGAGTTTGTTGAAAAAAAATAACATGGAGATATGGATTATTTGTAAACTATATCATTTCAGACATTGAAGGAAATCCAGGCTGCCAAGGAGGATCCTGATTTACTGATTATTTACATTGATCTCTGCAATTTCTCTCTCTCTACTATATGCCACCACAGTCCACGAGGTTACTTTAATATAAAACTTGCTTTTAAATATTTTAAAACTTGAAGAAATTGATTCCTTTTGAAAACTTAAATACTTTTTGGTATGTAGGGGAGTCTAAAAGCTATTTCATTACTAAGTGTTTCTGCATTCTTCTTACATTTATTTTTACCTCTGAAGCTAGGGAAATCTAATTTACTTGTGATTTTACTGGGTACTGTCTAATTGACTAAGCACCAATATAGCCAAATGTTTAACCATATAGTCATCTATACTTTCAAGACTCTTTATATAACGTCAGTCATTGGAACATTCTGCTAATATGTAGTAAATGGCTTTTTAATATTGCTGAGCTCCCATAACTGTATATTTGCAAGTGCTAAAATTTCCTTATGACCTTTGTGAAAATTATAAAAATGATTATAAATGTCTGAACAGCTAGACAAAACAAACAGCACTGGGTATTCCAGTAGTGTGATGTATAAGCCAAGGAACATCTGTGCTGAGAATGTGTAAATCCACATGAAATCTGCCTTCGTGCAGTATCTAATAAGACCAAATGCATAATGTGGTTTTTATGAAACATGTTAGATCTAATGCAAGGGAATTCTATGTAAATACAGCAGGAATTATGATAAATCTATAAAGCCTGAATCTGTGGACCATTGAGTTCTGGTCAGGATAGTATATTTTGCCTTGTTAAAGTCTCTGTGTTGAGGTAATTCTGTTTAAAACAAACAAAAAATGATCAGATATGTTTTCAGAGATTTTTTAGTTTGTCTCAAATAGTGCAATTTTTACCTTATACTGAACAATCTTAAATGTATACAATTTTAACTGACACTTGAAATACCCACCATATTAGCAGTTTTTCCACTTTCCTACTTCTTGCAAACCACCAATTTGTAACCTTCAGCTTGTGCATAAATTAAGGAGTAAACACTTAAAAATTAGGGAGTTTTTCTATGCTCCTCTTTTTTTACATGTTAACTATTTGAATGGCATGACTCACAAACATGACACTGGGCCTTAAAGTTAGGAAACATTTTTACATAGTAATAATATTGTTAATGAGGGGGAGTGATTTTACTACCCACAAATGAGACCATACAATATTTGTCCCTTGGTTTATGGCTTATTTCATTCAACATAATGTCCTCAGGCTTCATCCATGTGTTCTTTTTAATCACTATTTTGCAATGTTCTGTGTAAAAATTGTTCTAGATTTTCCAAAGGTGCATGGTTATTTCCTGTAGAAAAGTGAGAGTACATGAATTGTCAGTTAAGAATAATCTTTTGTAATAGCTAACTATTGAATATAGAGATTCATAGACATTTTTCATAAAGGCATTGAAGTAAAAACCTCATATAAATAATAGCCATATCTAGCAATGGGCAATGTTAGTTAAAAACACCCTAATATTTTGTCCTCTATTTTCATGAAAGAAAGTTTAAACTAATATCAATTGATATATGCCAAATCCTGTGTTAAGCTTATTACATCATTTAATTCTATAACAAACCTCTAAGAAGCAATTATTATCTCCTTTTTTTTTAAAATCACAAAGCTGAGCCTTAAAGAAATAAGTACCTGACTTGAGATGACACAGCTAGAAGGTGGTTTGTCTGTGGTTCAAACTCAGGTCATCTGACTACATACGTGATGCTCTTAACCAATTATCCTACTGCTTCACTGAACATTGGGTAGCTAATGATACTTATTCTCAGGGACTGCATTTCCCTTTTTCTTTCAACACATTTTCATGCATAGGAAATGATGTTCTGTTGTACTCTGATTTTGAATTGAAACATAAATAACGTGGGAGAAAATTTTCACACCATTTTCACTTGTACTTCTCACAAAGAGACTGACAGAAGGAAGCCATTTTATCGCATTGTGATCAGTCACACCTACAGATGCCATGTAAAGTGTCAAAGTGTAAAAGTCTGCTCTGTCTGTTGTTTTCTTGGATGACTTATTGTTGTCATTCAATTTTAAAAAGCAAATCTATTGACCTAAATAGGCATTTCTGTTTATATATATGGGTAATAGAAACAACATGAAGAGACATTTTTTTCTCTCACACGATTTAAATCATAATATCCTCAATTAAGATTTCAAAAGTTGCCATACTGCACTGTATAATTTGGACCCATTAATTTATTTTTAAGAATAATTCTCTCTTAGACCTTTGTGAATGAAGTAACACTAAGACTGGAGTTTGGGAAGTAGGAAATGGGTTAAAAAACAAAAAGCACTTTAACGTTCTCTCTATTTAATTTCTTGGTAAAGCTAATTTGATATTTTCTCACCACAGAACAGATTTAAAAATGTGTATACTCTAAATATTATTATTTCAATCAATTTAGCACTGAGCCTTTTGATAGAAGGAGAAAGATTTTAAATTATTATAAGTTCACGGTCTTTGCAAACATCATTAAATTCCTACGGAAGTTTAGGAGCAAAGAGTAGACAATTGGAATTATATGCTAAACTTGACAAATTCTAACTAGTGCATGTGTGTGCTTGTGCATTTGTCTTTTGAGAGCAAAGGTGCTTTACTGCCCTATATTCATCAATATTATTCCAAATGAAGTGTAAATGCATTTGGATTCCTTGATGGATGGAATTGTTATTCTTGAGATGACTCAAGATGTTTGCATTTGCATAGATAGTTGCCTTGTTTTTCATTTTTTAAGAAAAAGTGGAAAATAGTTAATATGATTATTGTGTTGGTAAATGAAATTACTTCCAACAGTGTTTTATTTATTACTGATGAGATACTCTTTCTTTTATTCTCTAAAATCATTGGTTCAATGTAATCCAGTTTATTTAACAAATTTATAGAGTGCTTCTTGTGTGCAAAGCAGAGTACTTGATAATAGCCTTGGTTTCTGTCACACAAACAATGTACTCAAAGATATATATCTAATTGTCACCTTGAATTTTCTATAACTTTACTTAAGTGCAATATAAATTAGGCATTATTTGGAATGTAATTCATATCTTGTACTGGCTTACAATTTTATGGTATTTTATAGAACTAATGCTCATTTTCTCCACCATCACAACTGTACTAAACTGGGTCTCTTGCCACATTATATTGATGCTTATCTAGAGAAGAAAACACAAATTGAATATTGGGCTAAATTGATTTTCCCAACTTAAGGGAACCTTATTCTTATTTCAGATTTTTTTACTTCCTAATCATGGTTACTTTAGACTTAGGTCAATCAGACAACCACCCATGTCCTGTGATTAAAGAGGTAATTTGGGAAAGCCTCACCATTTAATTCACTTTTCAGTGACTATATATAGACAGTTTAAAATATTTCTCCTTCAGACACAAACAATTGTCTTCATTTGATATAATTTTCTTTGGATTTAGACACACAAAACAGCTCTTGGCATGAGAATTATATTTATGAGTGGCAAATCATTGAAATAATATATTCCATTTAGATGTGGGCAGGAAACTAAGGTAATTTGTCAGAAACAAGCTAACCCTTAGTGGAGAAAGTTTCCCTAGTAATCGTTTATATAGTCAGGCCTACCCAAGGAACTCCCTAGCACCTCTGCAAGGGGATCAAATATTCAGGGGAAGAGGGAGTTATTGGAAAGGTGAATGATGACATCACAGAAAAAGTGAAGACGCTTGCATTGGTAAAGGAACGGAGGTACTGGGGCAGAAAATATGCCTTTCAATAGCTATCGCTTTGGGCATTTGTGTATATAAATTTTAGAGTCTTCCTCAGCTTTATAATTCTTCTTAAAATTTTATTTTCTAAAAATATCCCTGCACCTATGCCATTCTAAGAAAAAAAAAATGGTAGTGGATAATATAGGAAAGAATATACAGAAGAGAGGACATTATCCATTATTGATTCTGATTATTCTATAACTATCAGCATTAAATTTTAATAATAAAGAGGAGAGAAATGGCAACATACTATATCTTATCTGTAGCAGAAATAAAGGAGAAAAAAATAAAGGAAAAAGTTTCCCAACACTCCACCATAAACTTATTGCTTTATCTTAAGGCACCAATAGCATCTTCCTTTTAAATGTCATCACCAGGAGATTCTCATATGTGTCTACTTTTCCACACAGCTGGGGATTGTAGAGAAAAGATTTATTTGGACAAAGTTAATTTCACACATGTAATACACCTGCTGTCTGTACTGTATATTTTTTTGGCTGGCTCTGAAAGGGTTCTGATGTTATCATGATGTCTTCAGGTAAGGAAGGAAATAAACCACTCCCCACCGCCATTCTCCTTCAATTCCTCTCCTCTTTGAAAAACACAGCACCACAAAAAAGATGATTTGCAGAACTGGAATGAAAGTTCAGAATGCTTTTTTTTTTTAATTTTTATTTTGATGCTAACAACATGCCTGCAAGTCTCCCACTGCCTGCCCCTATCATTTTTCACTGTGCGGTGCCCAGGGCTGAACAATCCGAGCTCCGAATTTCTCCCTAGTACCAGAATGATCATTCATTACCGCCTACACCGCCCCCCGCCCCAAACCCATAAGGTATATGATTATCAGGTTATTAAAGAAATTCACACTTAAATATCACGGGTAACCTGCTGCTTGATATAGGGATGTTGAAAATGGATGGTCTGCTGCGGGGGGAGGGGGTGGCGCACAGGACATTATAAAACACTAACATGAGGTGTACTGCACTTAATATTATAACATCCGTTTCCGGGCCTCAGAGCTCACTGAGAAGCTCTTAGAGCCTAGCTTTCTATCAGACTCTGAATTGACATTTGCTATTGCTGGAGTGGTATACTTCCTTTTGTTTGTCTTAATCCCGTGATTTAACAGTGTGAAGGGATAACACCTGAGAAAAGACGAGAAGGGTGGCCTGATGAATAACCCGGGGACTTTTTCTATAGTAGCTATGTCAGGGAGCACAAGGAGCCCCTTCACAGCAGCGTAGGAAGGCTACTTTTGACCTCCGCTTTTCTCAAAAACACCACGTGCTCTAAACCCTCTAAAGGACTGGTACACACACCTAGATCATTTGTCACCTGTTGCCATACCCGGAGCCCAGCCCCACCGAGCTGCTGGCTCTGGCTCTGCGCGCGCCATTTCTTCTGCATCAGCTCCTCTGTCCGCGAGATTCCCCATCCTATTCTCCCAGATGATGCATCCCAGCCTGTATTGTTGCACGAATATTTATCTCTGCTTTTTGCTTTATGACTTCTAAAGATATTAGTGTTGCATTGTCTTTCTTGGGGGCAGCCATGAAAATGTGCCACTTAGATCTTGTGGGAGGAAGAGCATGGTTGACTGACAGCCCCAGCCCCAGCCCAGGGATCCAGCCCCAGGGAGTTGGCCCTGGAGATCCTGCACCGAATTCTTGTTAGGGTCTTGCTTCCCGTAGACTATTTTCAGCCAATGGGGGCCATTTGCCCTGTCCTAATTGCAAGACTATTCCAAAGAGTTCCTGTATATCCCACACCCAGTTTTTACTATTGCTAACATTACTATGGTGCATTTGTCATAATTAATGAATCTGTATTGATACATTATTAACTATAGTCCATACTTTATTCAAGTTTCATCACTTTTTCCCTAATGTTCATTTTCTGTTTCAGAATACTATACAGGACATCACATAATATTTAGTGTTTAGAGTTATAATCCATCTCCATGGATGGGAGACTTGTCTATCCTGCCCCCATTTACTCATATGTTATATCATCTATTTATATCAGTAGAGACTCATGGGTATTTATTTTATGCATTGGATTATAATTCAATTTTATGTTATTTATTCCGTTGCTCAAATTGTTCTACATTTGGTCACTGGAACTCTTTCAGATTGGTTTCTGTGTCCCTTTGACATACCCAATTGTTTGGTGTTTTTTGAGCACATCCTTACTTTCTTGATTATGAAATGCTCCATGTTTATCCTCTTTATTCCCTGTCCCACCCCTAAAAACAGTCAATCTTTGAACAAATCCTTGGTTCCCTTTATCAGAGAATGTTATTAGAAATTAAATCTGGGTGCTGAGTGTGCTCATTAATCATTTTGAATGAAAAGTTAAAAAATAAAGTATAGATATAATTATAGATAGATAACTAAATATATTAAAAGTTAGATATGTGTACATATATATGTCTAATAAGCAAGATATTATTGAGGCAGAATGTAACTTTTGATACCTGATCCTTATAAATAAGAATATTTATTATTCAACACAGCAACTCTAGGTTTATGTTCTGATTTTTCTATTTTCACCATTATCCCTCCCATTGTTTACTTACACTTTTGCCATTTTTGTCTAATCAACCTCTGTTATGGGTTGAATCATGCCCCCAATAAACATATACTGAAGCTTTAGTCTCCAGAGCACATGAATGTGAACTAAATTGGATTTTAATCAAGTTAATATGAGGTCATAAGAAACCAGGTGGGCCCTAATCCTATATGATCAGTGTCTTTATAAACAGAAGAGACACAGGCATGAAGGAGACTGTCCCCTAAGGATGGAGAAGATGGCCATGTGGAGACAGAGGCAGACACTGGTGTTGGGCTGCCACAAGCCAATGAACACCTGGGGCCATCAGAATCCGAAAAAGGCAGTGAAGGATCCTCCCTTAGAACCTTCAGAGAGAACTTTCAAACATCTAACCTCCGGAACTGTGAGACAACAAACTTATACTGCTTTAAGTAATTTGTTCCTCAGCCTTCACAAATAATACAACCTCAAATCAATAGCCTTTGTTTCCTTCCTAGTTTTGCAGTGACTAATCTGTACTGGGTTAAAGAATAATTGTTTAAGAGAGACTAGCCCTGCATGTGTACTAGAACGTTTTATAGGGTTAAACCTCCAGAATGTTAAAACAAAAGGACATTTTTGTTGTCATTTATCCTGTTTCGAGTTATTTCATTTTTTCACTCCTTTTTCTTTGCTTTTGTGTGTTGTTATCTGCGGTTTTATTTTGATTTTCATTTATATAGCGACCCATAGCTGCCTTTTAAAAGTATATCTTTTAAGTAAGTTTGATGTTACTATGTGATTAATATGAATATAGAATTTAGCTCATCAGGTTTGCTCTTTTTCAGCTTTTAATTATCACAACACGTATCAGCAGCTCCAAACCTAGAGTCCTTCCATTCTACCTGTGGTTCCTATGGATAATAGCACTCAGAATACTTTATTTAACCATCTTAAGATCATCAAGAAAAGTCATTACACTGAATTTTCATTTTTCCACATTCTTGAAGAAAACCTTTCTGGATTCTCACAGGATTTTAGAAATCCTCCTTAGTCTGTTAAAGAATTTTATACTTTTATGACAAAATGACTTTACTATAAATCCACAGTTCTGTTGACTATTTTATTCATAAACACCTTTTCCTACATTTATTCAGTGTGTTATTTTCTGACCAACTATGCCATGATCAGGCTTTTTCGTTTGTCTATTTCTTTATTCTAAAATGCATATGTACTTCCTTGGCAGCTCATTTCCTGCTACTTGACTTTGAAATATTTCTTTCTCCACAATTTCACAGTTCCACATAGCTATCCATTATTATCCCTTAATTGTTATTTTTATACCAATTTAATCCTCAGTTGTCAAAAGATGATTTTGAACTCTTTTGTGGTTCTGTTGTGTAGTTATTTAGAATGAGGTAAATGGCTGCTACTGAGATATAAAGAATATTTGTATGATGGAGTTTAAGGAAGAGGAACCATGACAAGCAGACTGTTTGAAGACCCCACCCAAAACTGGCCTCAAATTTTATCTGTCTTTCTTTTCAATGTTCTTATAGAGCTCTGAACACTGATCTCCTACCACTAGGTTTCTAGAGTTGGCCTGTTCTACTTATTCCTTGATTGTGGGTAAACAGAAATTCAAGCAGCCTCTCCTTGAGGTTCTAGTCACGACTGACCAAGTGTTTGCAATGGCCCATTTCTTACTCTGTCTTGACCCAATTTTAGTCAAACTACCCTCCTCCCTACAGGCCCCTGCATTCTGCTTGCCTCCAGTCTGAGAAC
>JAQZBX010107491.1:0-10649 GCA_029593785.1 Cabassous unicinctus
GTGCCATTAGCAAAGGGGCGGAATAATTACTGGTTTAAAAAGCAAGAGCAAAGGCCCCTCTCTCTGCCCTGCTCTCACTGTGTCCCCCGCCCCACCCCCACCTCCCACCCCACCCCCGTGTGGATCAACATGCAAGTAAAACCTGGAGATTTATGATCTATAACGGGCGATTGCATTCTATAAATCAGCCCTCTTTATGACTCTTCAGCCCCTTCCTCTCTACCTGGGACCCATGATCTGTTATTTCTCCCATTTCTCCTCCCTCCCGACCTTAATAAATTACTGGCCTAATCAACATGACGTGCTCTTGAAATTCATTTCTGCAGCGTAGTCAAGAACCTAGACAAAATTCGATAACCATATGTTCATTATCATTTGTATGTATTCCTTTGATCTTGTTAATTGTGAGCATTGTTCATTTTGTCCACTTTTCTTTTTCACTATTAGTGTTTTCTTACTGATTTTAGAAGGGCAAGTTATATATTTAAGACTATCCATTTGATCACATATTTAAACAAATAATTTTAGCCCACTTAGTCACCTATCTTTTATTTTTGTATATGTATTTCAGCAGATGCAAGTCAAAAATGTTTATGTAGTCAAATGTTTTGGTCTTTTGCTTTGTGGGTTCTTTTTTTTTTCCCATTGATTTTATGCTTCGAAGGTTCTTCTTGACAGTGATTATAAAAGCACCTGAAAGAAAGGAAAGTGGAACTAGTTCAAAAGAAAGAAATGAATAGAAAGTGAGAGGAACTTTGCACTACGAGATATGAAAACCTTTTAGCGGGACTTCTGGAATGGGGGTATGAGGAGTTTGGGAAAACCTCTGCTGGAAGAGACAGTTGTTAGACTGTCAGAATTAGCAAGAGGATCATTCAAAGTCTTTAGAGATGGGTCAAAGGGTTTACAACAAATCAAGAAGATATTCAGCAAAAACAGTGGAGCCTGGGGCACTGGAGCCTGGGGCTGCTCTATTGCAGCCCACCCTGCCCCTGGGCTCTGCCTTCCAGAACCGGTCTGCAGCCGAGCGGCGCTCCCCATATCCCCATATCCCCAGCATCCTGGAACGGAAGTTATTCTGGGTGTTTTGGAAGATGTAGCCAGCACCAGATGGAACCCAGAGGAAGCCAGGGAGAGACCCGGCCCCTCCCCTGATGGGAGACCATCCACGCTCCCCCACTCCCCTCCCGGCCCCAAGAGCCAAGGGTCCAGGGGGAGGCAGGTGCGGAGAAGGGGGCGGCCTGGGGAGGAGGAAGCACCGTGGGGCAGACCTCCCGCCCTGCCTCCTCCACCCCCAGGGGGACCCCTCCCCACCTCCCTGCTCCCTGGTCAGAGCTGCAGGGCCGGCATTCTCCAGGGGTGTCCTCAGGCCACGGGACGACCACCCGATGGCCGGTGGCGGGAGCTATGGGCGGGCTGGGCCTTGCGTGAGCAGATCTGCACGTCCTGTGGCTGGAGCTGTGGGGACCGCCTGGACGGAGCTCCGAGGACAGGCAGGAGGAGGCCGGGAGCACGCGGCCACGAGGGATCAGGAGCGCTGAGGCCATGGCCCCCGGGAGCCCCAAACCTCGGTCCAGCCCAGTCCCGGGGACTTTTCCCCAAAGCCTGCCCCGCATTCCTCAAATCTGCCAACATGGAGAACAAGGAAGGCTGAGGCCTGGTGGCCGAGCCTGGGTGCTCCCGGCAGAAGGCTCTGGGCAAGGCCACGGGAGGCGCAGGAGGGCGCGGAGCTCACTCACAGGGACCCGCCAGCGCAGCCTCCCGGTGTCCACAGGGGCCCCACGGGACAGTGAGGCCACCCAGGGGAGACGGGCAGGCACGTGGGCTCTCTGGACTCTCTGGCCTTTTCTAAACTGGGTCTAGAACCGCCCTAAAACAAGGAGTTTACTAAAAGGGGGGCTGGCCTTGCCCCCCAGCGGGGCAGTGGCAGAAGCTTCGTGCACGCGGGGCCATTTGAGCTGCGCCCGGAGACCGCGCAGAGCTGGGGCCGGGGAAGGGTTAACCTGGGGTGGAAGCACCTGACTGAGGCCTGAAGGTGAGGCCCCGGGACCCCGCGAGCAAGGCTCAGGCAAAGAGCACGAGATTTGTCTGGAGTTCTTTGCTTTGGACTCCAGGATTCTCTAACTCAGGAGGAGATTCGGCAGCCCAGGTCTAACGAGGGCACCTGCAGGTTTCGTCGCGGATGTGGCCACCCGGCTGCAGGGCCCAGGAACTCTGCGGGGGTCCCAGGACGGGCTCGCTCAGGGCAGGGGAGGGGGCCCCACTGACCCCATGAACACCAAGTATGCTGGGGGCGGGGAGAGGCCCAGACAAATCCTCTTCATTTCAGTGCAGCCGCACAGCTTTGGAAGGCCCGGAAGCTTCTGGACTGGAGTCACCGCAAGGCCGGGGCCCCAGGAGCACAGCAGACTCTATGTTGGATGAGAGGGATGAATCCAGGTGGGCTTTGTGGAGGGGGAGCATTTCTGAGCTGGGGTTTCAGGGACTTCATCGCTTAGGTTTCCTTGCAAGCCCTCCCCAGATGAGAACGTTTTATTAAACATTCTCCCCCAGGTGTACTGTCCACTGCATTCCTGCCACTTAGCTTGTCAGCAAGGCCCCTCCCTGGCCTGGGGGCTAGGTCAGAGTTCAAGTGGCATGAGCACCGTGGGAGAGGCGATGAGAGGTTTGGTATGGGCTCCATAGTGACCAGGTCTCTTCCATAAAGTCGGAAAGGCAGACTCTGGAGGGCCCCTCCGTGTCCTGGCAGCCGGCTCTATCCTCACGCGAAGGCCTGTTCTGGAAAAGGGGAAGGGTGAGTTGACTGTCCTTGTTCTGTTGTTTCCACCCTGATTCTAAAACAGCCGACCTGGAGATAAAGGGGAGCTCCAGCCTGCAGGACAGTGTGATGGCAGCTGGCACGATGGGACCCTAACTGGAAGAGGAGCCTGTGACCTCCAAGCCAGTTACGTGCTTTCTCAGGAGCTGGGAGCAGCTGCAGGAGGAGTGCGCTTGTGATTGCTTTGGGGAACAGGTGATTTTTCTCTCCCACCAGATGTGGCTGCAGCAATCTTAGGAGATATTGACTGTGGGTGCTGTGCAGGTCTGGAAAATTGGCCTCAGGAAGGGCTAGAAAAGTGACATTAGCAACCTGGCTTTTTCAACAGAGGTTCTAATGAGGCCGAGCTGGGCTGTGTGGGCGTAATTGCTTCCAACCATAAGGACCGTTACCTGGGCCAGAAACAGGAGAAGGCACCGCAGCTGAGCTGCTTTGGCAGGGGCAGGGGATTCCAGGGTTTGCAGGCGCTCTTGACAAGGGGTCCGGGAGCTTGAATTGAAATCCAGAAAAACATCATTCTTGTGGGGACGTGTTGGTGCGGGTGTGATATAGTTATTAAATAATACACAGTATAGTGTGGGCTTAGTAAGGGGTCCGCGGAACAAAATGGGTTAAGAACCCCTGGTTTAGGGTTTGAAGTCTCTAACCACCAATCACGCCACTGGAACTGGATCCAAAAGTGTCCCTTGAGGGAGTGGATGTAGCTCAGTGGTTGAGCGCCTGCTTCCCGTGTACGAGGTCCTGGGTTCAATCCCCGGTACCTCCTTTTAAAAGAGTGTCCTTTGAGACTATCAGGGGCACAGGAATGTTCTCCGTCTTGACTGTGGAGATGGTCACACAAATGCATGCATTTGCTAAAGCACAAAACTGTGCACTTAAAAGGGTCAGTCTCGCTGTGTGTAAGATATGCCTCCATCTAAAGCATGCGAAACATCCGTGTGCAGGGTCCCTCAAGTCTGCTCTCCCCTCCCAGGCCTGGACAGGCCACGTGTGGTCTGATGCTAACCCCGTGTCCTGCCAACTCCTGAGATGCCTTGTACCGTTTCTAAAAGAGGGGAGGAGGAGAAAGAAACACCAAAATAGGATTATAGAAACTGCGAGGTCTCTAATGCAGTGGTTTTCCAAACCCCCAGGAGCTTTTACAACCCTAAGCCCGGGCCACAGCTAAGACCAAGGAAATGAGAGCGGGGCTGGGACCCCGGCCTCGGGATTTTTAACCTCTCCCCCACCCCCAGAGATTGCTTTGCGGTAACAGGTTGAGCACTGCTGCTTTAAAGTTAGGACCAGTGGCTCACGTTTTCAATCCTTCAGTGCTCATCTTTGGAGAGAGTGTCGGTTAGAGAAATGGGGTGCGGAGACTGACGATCGCAGGCAGGAAGTTTATTGGGAAGCTCTCCCAATGGCGGGGGTCTGAAGAGAGACTTCAGCCCACCTCCAGAGAGTGGTGGATGTGGCTTTATACAGTACTATCAGTAGGAGGGGAAACCGAGTTCAGCCTGGGGCCAAATGGCCAGGGGGGGAATGAGCTGGAGGTCTTGGAATGTGGGAGGGGTTGGTGGTGCTTGGGCCAGGAGGGGGTGATGGCCCTTATCTGCTCCACTTTGTTTACTCTTGGGAGGGGATGAGCTGCCCCTAGGCTATGGCTTGCTCAATCGGTTATGGCTGGAGGCTGCCTTTCTTCATTTACTTCACAGGGGAGTTGAGTCATGGTCTTATGACCTGTTAATCATTGCAAACCTTGTAAGGGGACCTCTAACAGTGTCAAAAGATTACATTTGGGGCTCTAGGCTCTCCCTTCCTCACCCCCACAGGTGCTTGTGTCCTCAGATTTTCTATTTGCCTTTCTGCTATGGTGGGATGTTCAATAGTGGAAAGCAAGAAGTTACAGGCTGAGCTGCAAGGCAAACAGAAGCATTTATGTGGGGTTTTATTTTGTAGACGCACATTCAACTCAAACTCTGTCCCGACTTGGGGCTTCCAAGCAAGGGATGTTAAAGGAAAAGATTACATAAGTTGTTTGTAAAGAGTTATGAGTGGTGGATCCGTGGACTTTTCAAGTGTCTTTCAAGTTAGACAGTTTGAACATTCGCTATATTAGAAACCATGCATGTGTCCCCAGACCTAGTTTTTCACATCCTAGGGGGGCGAATGTGGCTCGGGTGGTTGGGCATCCGTCTCCCATATGGAGGGACCTGGGTTCGACCCGCGGGACCTCCTGGTAAAGATTTAAAAAAAGAAGGCATGTGGGCCACCAGGGCCCATGCGTGGGTGCGCCGCCAGGCCCTGTGAGCTACGCAGCAAGATGATGACATAACAGGAGAGTGACACAAGGGAGAGCCAAGATGAGACATGCCAAAAAACCAGGAACTAAGGTGGCGCAGGCAGTAGTAAGACGCCTCTCTCCCACTTTGGAGGTTCCAGGATCGAATCCCAGTGAAGACATTAGAAGGATGAGAAGAGAGGGCAGGAAACAGACACAGAGAGTTGCCCAGCGAATGGACACAGAAACAGCAAAAACGGGAGGGGGTGGTAAAAATGGATAAAAGTAAATAAATAAATAAATTCTTAAAAAAATGTATAGGGGAGGAAGATTCGGACTATAGTTAGTAGTAAAACTTTGACGATGCTCTTTCATGATATGTTAACAAATGTTCCACAACAATGCAGGATGTTTGTGTCGGGGGGTGATGTGTGGGAGCCCTGCATGATGTTATGCATGTTTGTTTTGTAAGTTCATGATGTTTATTGAACACTTAGAGTTTATGTATGTTCATGTACGAATGATATACTTCAATAAATTGTTTAAAAAAAAAAAAAGCTATGGCAAGCACATGGTTTCTCTGCACTCATTGGATTGCCCCCAACTCCTCTGCAGCCCTAAGGGAGGCTGTCAGAACCTTCTCCAGCCAGGGTCCTGTGCATCCCACCCTGGTACGTGGCTTCCATTCAAGGGCATCAAGTCCATGGTATGTACTATACTTGGCAGAGCTGCTCACTTGGTATCCCTGAGGCTTGCACACTCCAGGGCCAGGAGCCCCCACTCTTGCGACTCTGCCTTGCTCTGCTCACTCCCCCAATACAGAGTCATGAGGTGGTATCAGGCACGGAGCTATTTGCCCTCTGTGTCCTCAATACAGCACCACAGTATTGAAGATGGGCATTGTGGTGGAGGGAAGGAGCAGGGGCCTGGACACAGATGATGTGGGTCAAGTTCCAGTGTGGACATGGGTGACCATGAGGCACCACGGGCAAGTCACATGCTCTCTGAGAAGGAAGACATCTACAGCCCCACAATTTAATAAGAGCAAGCACTAAGGCTGTTTCCTTTATAATTAGTCCTCCACTGTCTGCAGGAAGTTCTTGCCCAAAAAGATAAAATTACATTTTCATGAACTTTCTGAAAATCTATTTTTCTGAACAATAAACTACTCAACTAGCCTTCGTCAAAGTAAAGAGCCCCTTTCTCAGAAAAATAGATTGCTCAGTAGGGCTTATTGAAGGATGTTTACTGTTCCATATTTCTTTGAATATTCTTTTCAGCTCCTCTCCATCTGGCACTCCCATTACACATACATTGGTATACTTGATGGTGCCCCACATTTCTCTTTATTGTTTTTATCCTCTGTTGTTCGGCGTGTATAATCTCTATTGATCTATCTTCAAGTTTGCTAATCCTTTCTTCTGCCAGTTCAAATTCACTGTTGAGCCCCTCTAGTGAATTTTTAATTTCAGTTATTGTACTTTTCAACTCCAGAATTTCCAGTTAGTTCTTTCTAAAATAATTTTTATCTCTTTATTGATATTCTCATTTGATGCAACAATGTCATCATACTTTCCTTTACTTCTTTAATCAAGCTTTTCTTTAGTTCTGTGGACATATTTATAATGGCTATTTAACTCTTTTTCTGTTAAATCTGACATCTGGTGGCTCTCACAGGCAGTTGCTGTTGCCTCCTTTTTCCAATGGATGGCCGCACTTTCTTGTTTCTTAGCATGCCTCATAATTTTTTTGTTAGAGGTTGGACATTTTAGATAATATATTGTAAGCTCTGAGTACTAATACCCCCTCCTTTGGGACTTGCTGTTGTTATCTGCTTGTCTATTTTTTAGTGACTGGATGGATTCTTCTAGTGAAGCCTCTTTGCTCCCCATAGTGCTAAGTCTTTGATGTTGCTCCTCAGGGAGGTGCAGATTTGGGCATGCCCACAGTCACCCTGGGACCACAGTGGTTTTGGTCTGGCTCTTTCTCTCTTTCCCTGACCACACCCAGCTGTTAAACTCTGTAATTGTCATCTGATTGCTCTATTGTTTTCATCAATGCTCTGGACATAATTTGCTCTGCAAACCAATCCATTCAATCTGTGGCTCCTTTGAAGGGATATTTCTGAGGTCCTTGTTCAATATTTGTTCTGACTGCAAGAGAGCTCCTCCCAGCTCTTATTCCCCAGTTGTCTTCTGAAAACTAACTAATCTACAGTCTAGACCGAATCATCTTTTATCCATGAATCTCTTGCCAAATGTCTTTTACTACACCTTTATTGTTCCTGAGAACACCCTTAGGTTTGAACCTCTCCATGCTCTGTCTCAAATGAAGTCAGTTCCTCTGAGAAGAGCTTAGGAGCTAACTTCTCGCTAAGTGACGCCCCCAAGCTAGGAGATGGGTACCTGGGCTGGCAATCTTAGGGCCTCTTGGCTTGCCTTTCCTGCTGTGGAACCACCACCTCATGAGCCAGCAGAAGAGGTGTGGGGACCCCAGTAGTCTCAGTGTGCCATGCCCAAGGTAGAGCCTCCATTCCGTGAATGGGGCTGGACAGAAAAAGGGAGCTCTCATCTCTTGGCCACAATCATCTGGGACTTAGCCTCAACAGATATCTGGGGACAGGATGAGAAATGGTTAACTCCCCTCCAGAAGACCCTCTGTCTGGGAGCTGGGGGAGAGGGAGCCCTGTGCTCTTGACTGTAGCAGTCTGGAGTCGAGACTCTACCTCACTGAGCTAGAGAGGGGAGGGGGGAGCTACTACAGACCCCCAATTGCTGTTACCTTTCTTACTGAATTTTCACAGATTTTCTTAGATGCTTTTTAAAATTTGCTGTTTGCCTACAGGGCCATTTCCAGATGCTTAATTTTTGTAAAAATATTTTTCACTAGTTTCAATGGGGAGCAGGTCAGTGGAGCTCCTCACACTGTCATGCCAGAAGTTGATTTTGTGACTGTTGTTTTTTTTAAGATTTATTTTATTTATTTATTGCCCCCCCCATTGTCTTGCACTCACTGTCTGCTGTGTCCACTTGCTGTGTGCTCTGTGTCTGCTCATCTTCTCTTTAGGAAGCATGGGGAACAGAACCTGGGACCTCCCATGTGGGAGAGAGGGGCTCAATCGTTTGAACCACCTCAGCTCCCTGCTTTGTTGTGTCTCTCATTGTCTTTCCTCTTTGTGTCTCCTTGTTGCGTCATCTTGTTGATTAGCTCGTCGCACCAGCTCGCTGTCTTGCTCGTCTTCTCCAGGAGTCGTGGGGAACTAAACCCAGAACCACCCATGTGGTAGATGGGAGCTCAATCACTTTGGCCACATCCACTTCCCTGTTTACATTAAAGTTCATTCAAAACCTTTCCCTATCTGTGTCCACCAGTCTTCAACTATTATTTCAAGAACTCAGTCCATCCCAAACAAGCTCCCTTGCTCTTTGAAGGCCTGCCTTAAACCAGACCCCTAAAGTCTAATTTTAAAATTTCCGTGTTAAGCTTTTTTCTGCTCATCACATTGACTTTTGGAGAAGATCAATGAGTCTCTTTATAGAATGTTCTGTATTTTATAGAATGCTATAAAATTTTATAGATTTTGTCATATTGTTTCTTTTTGGTGTCATTTGTTTCTCGTAAAGTGGAAGTTAGGGCTAAAGTCATGACTAGATACAATTAAATATTTTTTTGTCAAGAGTACTTCACATATTTTTTTAATAATCTTTTTTTCTCATAAAACCAATTCAAATGCATTGTAGAAAATTTTAAAGAAATAAAAATTGCCTGTAATCCTACCATACCACCTGTGGTGGCTTGGAGCTATGGACCCGGGAAAAACATGTCCTTAAACTTAATCCATTCCTGTGGGTGTGAGCCCACCATAAATAGCACCTTTTGATGAGGTTACTTTAGTTAAGGTGTGGCCCAGTTCCTTCAGGATGGGTCTTAGCCCTATCACTGAAGGCCTTATAGGGAAGCACATAGAGAGAAGCCACAGGATCAGCCAGAATCTGGAAGTCAACAGAGTCCAGGCGGAAAAAGAGAAGCCAGGAAAGCTGCCCCATGCACAAGCATGTGACAGAAGAGCCAGGGACTAAGGATCACCAATGGCCACAGTCTTCTGGAAAAAAGCATCACCTTGATGACGCCCTGATTTAGACTTCTCCTATCCTCAAAACCATGAGCCAATAAATTGCCATTGTTTAAGCCAACCCATTGCATGGTATTGTTTTGGCAGCTAGGAAACTAAACACCATCCTGTGGAAAACTACATTTTGGTGCATTTCTTGCCAACTTTTTGTTGTCTGCATTTATATAAAGAGAGACAGAGAGAAAATACATAAATATTCTTTTTAAAAACAACATTAGGCTCATAGTGTGTGGTATGTGTGCTGGTGTGTGTGTTGTGCTTCCATTATTTGACAAATTTTCCTATTGTTGGCATTTGGGTAACTTCCAAATTTTGCTGTTTCCATGTATGACAAACATCCTTGCATATAAATCCTTATCTATAACCTTCTAAAAGTGGAATTACTGGACCAGTGGTATGCACAAAGCTTTTGATACACATTAACAAAGTGCCAGGTTTTTATTAATTTATATCCTGCTGAGATTTCCAACACTTCACCAAACCAGAATTTTCTTTTAAAAAATTCTGATAGATGCAAACAGATTGGTACCTAATTTTAGTTTTCATATCTGATGATATAAGGAAGCTGAGCAGTCTTCCTTATGCTCATTAGCCCATTGCTCTTCTTTTCAGTTTTGTTTTATCCGTATTTTCTAAAGGGTGTATTGGTCTTTGTCTTGCTGATTTGTAGAGTTCTTTATCTATATTAAGAAGAGAAATCCCGTATGCTGTTCTTATGAAGTTGTAAAATGGGGAGGTTTTACTCACAGGCCCCTCCTCTCCTTGGGGTCCAGATGGGACTCTTTGAACTGTTGAGGAGACTTGGGAGAGCACTTGACATGGGGCCTGGCACCCAGGAGGCACATCCCCTTGCAGACGTTCACCCCAGGTGATCCCAGGAGGCCCTCAGGGCATGTCCCCTCCTGTGGCTGCAGGGACCCTGGCCTGGGTCACCTGGTGAAGCCCAGCACACCTGAGCTCAGCTCCCACCTCCCGCTTCACACCTCGCTTCCGTCTGCTCCTCGCGGGTCCAGGTCTACTTGGGCTTGCCTCTTTATCCACTCTCAGCCAAATGACGGACGTGCTGCCCAGATTACAACTGGCTGCTCTGCCAAGACCTCACTCTCAGAACCACGGCCGTGTTAGATGCCAGGCCCAGAGGAAAGCACGCTGACAGGACCAAGGATAGGAGCTGCCCCCAGAGAAAGCGTAGCCCAGGCCGGCCTGAGGCTTGAGGACGTCCTGGGCAGGCCAATAATTTGGTGTCTCATCAAACTGATTTTTAAAATATTCTTTTGTGGGAAATAGGAAGAAATTCTCTGTTTCACAAATAGCATGCACAGAGGGCTTTTTCCTCTCTGTTCCCAGGGTGGCCGCTCTAACCCTCTCCTCTGAGCTCCTATGTCGCAGCCACCACTGACTTGTCTCCTCCAACCAGACTGAGTGTCTGGAAGACAGAG
>JAQZBX010107492.1:0-10648 GCA_029593785.1 Cabassous unicinctus
CCCTGGTTGTTGCAAGGCTGCGGGGAACCCGGAAGTCTGGGTTCTCTGGCTGCCTCAGCATTCTCCTCCATGTCCGGCCTCCCAGGCCCAGTGCAGGTGGCCACAGCCCCTGCCTCTCTTGCCTCCAGAGGGAGGGCCTCTTACATACATCAGAGCTCCCGAGGGGTAGCTGCTCAACTGAGGTACGGGGTGCTAGCCTGCCCCAGCTTTAGCCAGGACTAGGGCCTGAGCACCTGGAAACTGACTCCACCCCCGACTTCACCTCCACCTTAGCCCCTCCCCTAGAAAAGGATTTTCCCCCCACTTCTGTGAGGGAGGTACCTTGGCCTAGGCAGGAAGGGGTTAACAGAGTTACTAGGCTCTACTTGCCAGCCAGGTGAGGCACCTCCCATCTTGGCCTTCAGGTGGGAAAAGAGGAGGGCCACTGACCTAAGGGCTGCTTTTTTCCTGCCCCCTGGTGGTCAGATCTGGTTTAGCAGCCGCTGGCAAAAAAACATTCCCATGTGGGGATTAAAGGAAGAAAAGATGTTGGAGATTGCCAGAATGCGCTGGTGGGACTGAAGTCTGGTGGAACGCGGGAGCTCCCCAAGCCCCTCCATGCCATCCCCTCCACAGAAGGCGGCTTCAGCCCCTTCCAGAACCTTGCCCTTGGGACTCTGCTTGTAGATCCCAAGGCCCCAGCATCTGGAGTTCAGGACACAAATAGAAGACACAGGCCCTGCCCTGCCAGGGTCCTCAGTCTAACAGAAGGGGTCACCTTTTTCCTCTGTGTCCCAGGACTTCCCAGAACTCCCATCACCACCACCACCCACATCCTAGTATCTCTGGCAGGCTTCAGAGATCCTGCCTGCTACCCCTGTCCCCCTTCAGCGCCCCTCCCCTCCAGCCAAGCTGCTCACTGCGTTTCTCTCCATACAAAGACCCCTCTTGAGAGATTCTAGGGGCTCACAACCACTTCCTCGTGTCCCCAGCATGGCTGAGCCTTCCCCCCATCTACCAGCTAGCCCTCCAGGTTAGCAAGACCATAATCTTGAAAGACTCCTGTTTTGTGTGTTTGTTTTAATTGTATGACTTCTCTTCCTCTCCTTGTTTCCCCTTACCCTCTCACTAAGACTTCCCTTTGTACTGGAGCTCCCCCAACCAGGGACAATTCTGTCTTCTTCCCAGGCAGTGATACCGGACTTAACATTTTGCCTTTTCCTCCAGGAATCCTCCTCTGGCCAGCTCCATTATTTATTCACTTAACAAATATTTATTGAGGACCTACTGTGTACTGGGCACTGGACTAGACACTAGGTATCTGTTGGTGAACAAGATGGATGTGGTCCCTGCCCTTATGGAACCTACAGTCTAGTTGGGAAAAGAAAACAAATGAACTGGTGATTTCAATTCAGTGTATTAGGAGAGACACCTATCCTGGCAAAGTTTCTGCAGGGAGTGGCATCTGAACTGAGACTTCTTGCAGCCTAAGGTATGGGTCTGTCCAAACAGTCAGTACATCTCACTGAGGGTCTAAAGATAGAAGAGGACCCCAGCAAGGAATCTCTACCAGAAGTTATCAGAAGTCTCTAAGGCTGCATGTCCAAAGAGCCCATTTCTAATCAATTCTCCAAGTCCCAAAAGAAAGAAGATTGGCCAGAGAATCAAGAGTTTGTGGCCTTAGCCTAGTCATACCCAGTCTCTGGGACTCAGTTTCCTCAGCTGTAAAGTAAGAGGCTTGACTGAGTTTATCTCCAAGCTCTCTTTCAGCCTGATGACACTGATTAAAGAACAGGCTAGGTTTGTTTAGAGCAAAACACCCACATAGCTCCAGTTTGCATGGGGACAGCAGAGGTCATAAGCCCAGGAGAGGATATCCTGGGCAGGGCCAGGAGAAAGCTGCATGGAGCCACCTCCTACTCCTCACTGCCCAACTTGGCGTGGCAGTTCTGAGCCCCAGGGACATTTCTTTCTTGCCCTCCTTTTTGAGACTGTGCATGGGAACCAGCACTCACAGAATTCACTGGGTTACTACCTTCATTTGCTCTTGTATGAAGAACTCTAGAACTTTTCATTTTGGAGATGGAATGTTCACACATGAGGAAACTGAGGCCCAGAGGGGTGAAAGGGTTTGCCTAAGATCACTCGGCTGGTGAGTGATAGCTGGAAGACATACCCAGGTCTCCTAATTCCCAGTCCAGACTCTTTCCACGACACCACTGCAGCACTGGCCTCCAACTTTCCATTGGACTTCTTCCCATGTCTGGCTCATTTCCCTGTGAGGCCATAAGATCTGAGAAGGCAGGCTTGGCCTTCTAATCTGGACATCCCCCAGAGCCCAGAGCAGAGGTCTAAACAGAGGGAGGGGTACTCAGAACTCTCAGTCTCCCAGTCCTGCACCCCACCCCCCATTTCTCTCTCATCATGACCCTATTTATCTATTTATCTGCATGTGGCTCTCTGGCCCAACCCAAAGAGGCAGCCCTGGATTGTGGCTGCCCTGGGAGAGGCCCATCCCAGTCCCAGCCTGACCTAAGACCTGTTCTGTGACTTTGAGCAAGCTACTTAACCTCCCTGGGCCTCACTTGCTCCATCTGTCTAGACCCATAACCTATTCTAACTCCCAGGGCATTTTTAACTTGAAATCCCAGGTTCACACGTGTTTTTAAAAGATATGACTGGGAAGTGGATGTGGCTCAAGCCTACCACATGGTAGGTCCCTGGTTCGGTTCCTGGTCCCTCCTAAAGAAGCCAGCGAGCTGGCACAACAGGTAGGCGGGGCAGGCTGGTGCAACTAGATGATGCAACAAGAGACACAAGAAGAAAAGCATGATGAGAGACACAACAAAGCAGGGAATGAAGGTGGCTCAAGTGATTAAGCGCCTCCCTCCTACATCAGAGGTCCCGGGTTTCGCTCCCGGTGCCTCCTAAAGAAACAAGGAAGACTAACAGATGTGAGTGCAAACAACGAGGGGGTGGGGGAAAATAAAGAAATAAAATAAATCTTTCAAAAAAAAAAAAGATATGACTCCTAGGTAAGGAGATAAGCTTAATGCCTTCTGTCTCTACAGGATCCCACGACCTCAGGATCACATCTTCTCTGCCTGCAGGCACTGGGGTGCTGCTTAATGGGGTAACTGCCACGACCCTGGCACCACCCTGGGTCCTGTGAACATCACAGGACGTGTAACCTAAATATATTTGGGGCCCCGCAATCCAAATACCAAGGAATTCCAAAAACATTTTTAAAAATAAAAAAAAGGAATTTCAGTTTTTACTTGGCTCTGTTAGAGGTGATCCAATTCATAATCTAGAGCACGACTTGCTAAAATTCCCCTCCCTCTCCTCTTCTGTTGCACCTTGCAGCAGCTAATCACTCTCTACAAACCCCCAGATCAGCCCCACCCTCTGCTCCCCTCGCTCCCCTGTGGCCAGCAGAGCTTTTGTCTCTCTTTGCCAACTGTTAGCTCCTTATTAAATCAATTGGCTTGGCCTCTCAGGTTTCATTTTTTCCCTTTTTCCTTCATCCATTACCCAGATTCTCCCCAACACACGAGATAGTTGACTTTCTCCTCCTGCTGCTGTAGTTGTCTCTCTCACCTCCTATTCTCCCAGGTCCGAAGCACAAAAGCTCTGGAACTGAGCAGGCCAAGACAAGATTTCCAACAACAGGTGAGGGCTAAAATTATCTTAGGGGTGAGGGGAGGTCTCAGAGGAAGGCTGGGAACAGTCAATGATTAATAAGGTGTAATAGATAATACAGACACCTGCCCTCAAGGGCTATAAGCTGGGGACAATTAAAGAACAATAAAAGATGGTAAATAATTAAAGGATCAGTGCAGGTTGGATTCGCAGGTAGAGAAAGAGGAAACAGGTACAGGGGCACAGTGGCAGGCATCACAGGTCTTGGTGGGAAGGGGTCTCAAAGACCACCTACCTAGTTCATTCTTGTGATGCTCAACTCCCTGCCATCATCCCTGGCAAGCAGAGTTGAATACCTCTTCTTGAATACCTCCAGGAATGGGAGCTTACTACCTCCCAAGGCAGCACATTCCATTTATGAACATCAAAAAAAATTTTTTTTAATTAGAGAAGTTGTGAATTTATAGAACAATCATGCATAAAATACAGGATTCTCATATACCACCCTATTATGAACATGCTTTCCCTTCCTCTGAGCTGAACTCTATCTCCTGGTGGTCTCCACTTATTAGTGCACGTACTCCCTCGTGGTGTCACAGAGCGTCACTCTAACAACTCCCAACTCATCTCCTCCTCTCTAGCCTAAACATTGCTGTTTCATTGGTTTCTCCCGTAATAACACCTGACCAACTTAGAGGCTAGCAGGACAACCAATCCTCTCCTTTATTTGTGCTACTATATCTCTAGTAATATAGCATACTATTGAATTCACTTTTGGCAACCACATCATGATGATGACTCAAACGGAACTTTGTAAAATCCCTGGTTCTTTTTCACTCGAACTGCTTCTGAGACATGTCTGGTCCAGACTGAGGCCTGACACATACCTCTGGTCACTTCATCTTGCTAAGTTTGCCTCTCCTTCACATGCAGATGCTTTTTGGATCCTTACCCTGTCTTTCAAAGTGTTTACTATCCCTCCAGGCTTATAGCTGGGGAAACGTGATACTATATCTTCATGTAAGCTGTTGATAAAAAATATATAACAGGGCAGTGGGTGTAGCTCAGGGGCTGAGCACCTGTTCCCCATGTACAAGGTCCCAGGTTCAATTCCCAGTATCTCCTAAAAATATATTAAAAAAATAAAAAATAAATATATATATATATATAACAGTACAGAGATGAGGACAAAGCCCTAAAGCATTCAAAGTTTCTCCTGGTTGACACCAATCCAGGTCACACTGAGAAGTATGGGATCAGACCCATATGGGATCAGACCAGAATGGGCCTCAAAAGTCTAATGGAAGAATAAGAAAATAGAAAGTCTCAGAAGGTTTTTGAGTCAAAGAGTCATATGGGGAAGCTATCTGGTATAGCAAAGAACAAAAGAAAATGAAACACTAACTTTGTTGTTGTTGTTGCTGTTTTTAAGATTTTATTTATTAACCCTACCCCGCGCCCTGGTGTTTGCGCTCGCTGTCCACTCGTCTTCTTTTTTTTAGGAGACACTGGGAACTGAACCCAGGGCCTCCCATGTGGGAGGGAGGCACCCAATCACTTCAGCCTCCTCTGCTCCCTGTTTGTGTGTGTGTGTGTGTCTCTCACTGTGTCTTTTCGTTGCATCATCTCTCTGTGTCCTCTTGTTGTGTCATCTTGTTGCGTCAGCTCGCTGTCTTGCTCTGTTCTTTAGGAGGCACCAGGAACTGAACCCAGGACCTCCCATGTGGTAGGCGGGGTCCAGCTGCTTGAGCCACATCTGCTTCCTGAAACACTACCTTTGGAACCATCCAGATCTGGATTTGAGCCCTGGCTCTATCACTTACTAGCTGTAGAACTTTGGGCAAATTACTTTTACTATTCTGGGCATCAATTTCTTCTCCTATAAAATGGGGTAGTACCTGTTTTATAAATTATTGTGAAGATTAAATGAGATGACAAATATGAAAAGCCTAGTACATAATAGGTGCTCAATAAATGAAGTAGAAAAGGGAGGAGGGAGAGAGGAGGAGGAAGAGACTGGACTGGTTCCTGAGAGCTGACTATATTTATAGTAAAGCCCAAGTAATAAGTTGCCTTGGAGGCTAAGTGAGGGACCAGAATGACTGGCTGGACTCTTGATCTAGGATGATATATATGGAGTGATAAAGGGACAATAGCAAATATGAATGACATATTTCAAAAGAAGAGTTGACATACCTTGGACTCTTGGTTGCTATAGAGGATAACAGAGAGAGAGAGGAGTTGTGGATAATGCCAAGGATTTTAGACTGGGCAGTGACCAGGAAGCACAAAGAGGGCCAATGGCTTGGGGAAGAAGGTGGGCTCATGTTTAGAGCTGTCAAATGAGGCATGGGAGTAGGATGCCCCAGTGGCTATGGCCAGTGAGTAGGTGGAGAAATCTGATTGGAACTTTGGAGAGAGAAGTCAGAGCCAAAGTTACGTGTTTGGAAGCAACCCATGCCAGCGGCAGCTAGCAGGCATTGGGAAGTGAACCAAGGACAATGTCCTATAGGACACCCCTAGAACCATAGCGGTTCTGACTTTTGACTGGAGAAGAAACTGCCCTCCTCTGCTCTCCCTCCCGCCACTCCCTCCCCCTGGTCAGAGACGAGCAGATCAACTCGGCCTTTTACCCATCCTTGTATCACTGAGCGCAGACCTCTAGCCAGGGCCCAAACTGTCTCTCCGGGACTCCTTCTCTGTGGCAGTATCAGAAGGAGCACAAGTTCTTGTCTGGCTAACTGACCCCAGCTTGTTGCTACAATCCTGGTCTTGAAAAGGGAGACAGGGGAGAACCTGTAGAAGGAGAGATTTGGACAGAGACGGGCAGAGACAAATGGAGCGCAAGAGAGAAACAGAGAGGCCGAGAGATAAAGAGTGAACACGGAAAGCATGTGGAAATGCAGAGTGTTGGAGGGGGAGAGAAAGAGATGGAAGGAGGGGGCAGAAGAAAAGATTTGCCGGGGAACTGGTGAAGTGCAACCGAGAAAACTGTTGCCATGGTGACTGGTCCAGAGGAGGGAGTAGGAATAGAAATAGGATTATGAGGAGGGGGACTTGGGGTGAGGTGTTCAAGACCCAGAGGCAGTCGCCGCACCCAGGCCCCCTGTCAGACCTGCTTCCTCCCATAAAGCCTTTCCCAGGGGTCTCCCCGGGGCCAAGGAAGCGCTGGAGGGGCCCAGGGCTCTTCTCTCCCTCCATCCTGGGCGACGGCGTCTCATTGCCTTCGGGGAGCACCCTCTCCACTGACCCTACTTTCTCTCATTCCACCTCTTCATCAGAGCCCCAAAGTGGAGAGAAGCGTGGGTGGGGCGCTGTTTTAAGCACCTACTATGTGCCACACATGAAGCTAGGCACTTCGGCCCACCTTGCTTCACTCACACACACCCTCTAAGGTATCAGCAGACAGGGAGCTGAGAGCAGAGGAAGCTCTTGGCTCAAGGTCACAAGCCGGAAAGCAGTAGGCAGAGCTGGCTCGTGGTCCGTCTGTTCCAAAGCCCCTTCTCCTCCCAGCCTAGCTCCCCATTCCCTGGCTTCTCCTGTGCCCTGGGGCGGGATGGGAGAGGCACAGGGGATGGCCTAGTTGAGCCTTTTACTTCATTCTTGGAGAAGAAGGAGTTGAGGAGCTCTGAGTCAGATTGTGACAGCTGGCAAGACTCTGGGCTGGCTGGGAGGAGCAGGGGTGCTCTGAACCCAGGGCTGGGTGAGTGGGGAGGGGGGCTGAAGGTGAGAGGATAGGGGTGCTGAGAAGGGACTCCCGGGTCTGCCGCCTTTGGGGCTGGGGAACTATCAGGAGGTCCCTTAGCTAGTTGGAGTGGCTGGTTGGGGGTTGGTATTTGACTGCAGGTCCCTGCAATGGGAGTGGCTGGAGGCAGGATGGAGGAGGAGGGGGCCACCACCCTCCCTCAGCTCCCTTGGGCCTCTCTACAAATAATAGTTTGCAAAGGGCACTGATGTCTGCAGTGCATCTCAAACAGGCCTGGGGACGTGGGAAAGGCAGAGTTCCTGATGTGGCCTGGGCGGCCATGTCAAGACTATGCCTCCCCACAAGAGGTTGGGATGGGATCCCAAAAGGATTCTGGTCCCTTCCCATCATGCCCTGCTGTTCCCCATGGAGGCTACCTTCAAATACCTCTCAGTGCTCTCTGGGAACTGGTTTGAGCCACACCCTAACCGGGAAGTCTCTATGGGGGAGAAGGGCAGGAAATGGTTGGACCCCAAGAGGGGTTAAAGGTCACAATGCTATTAGGTTCCTTAATCCCAGAGTCAGGCTCTTCAGAGGATGTGGATCAGGCCCCTGGCCCCCCATCCCTGTAGACTGGGAAGAGTACTTCCCCTCGAGGGAAGCCTCATCACCTCACCTCTGTTGCTTCAGCTCACACCTTCTCCTCCGCATTCCACCAGTCTCCTGAGAAGCCGCTCCTGACCCTCCTTCCTTTCCCTCCACCCATCATAGCTTCCAACAGACAGCTCAGAAGGGGGCTCAGCAGACTGCCAAAAGGTCAAAGGAAATGCACAGGAGTGGGGAGGTTGGGGAGAAAAGACTTGCCTGTCCTCTAAACCCACCCTCCTCAGGCTATCTTATCTCTTAGCCTTTCATTGAGGGCTATACCCAACTCCACCAGCCATTAAGACCCCAGTATCTTCTTCCTCAGTCCAGTCCTTGTCATTCACACACACAAGCACAGGCCTACGCACACCCGCCAGTTGTTGGTCTCCCAGTTTGATGAGATCACCAATGACCTCCTCCTTGCCAAATCCAAGAGGCACATTTCAAATCTCTTTAAATCCCCGCAGTTCCTGATACTGCTGAACATGCCTCCTTGAAGTCTTCTTCTTTGGGTACATGGGACATCATTCCCTCCTGGTTCTTTTCTTTTCTGGGTCTCCTTTTCAGGTTCCTCTTTTTCTAGGCTGTGTCCTTGACCTTATCTTCTCACAGCACGCACTTCCTGGGAGCCCTCCCCCTCCCTCTCCAAGGCTTCAGCTAGCATACCTGTGACCTCGCCAGAGCTCCAGCCCATTCTTCCAACCACTTACACACTCCTCCACCTGGATGTCCTCCAGGCATCTCAACTCAGCAAGTTCAAGTCTGCATTTCCCACCCACATTGTATTCCCCAGCTCAGTGACAGGACCACCATCCACTCAGCTGCCCAAGCCAGGACCTGGGAGGCATCCTTAACTCTGTTGTCTACCCACCCACTTCCATAACCCCCTCTTCCCCCACCAGGCAAACCATCATCAATTCCCCCCAACACACACACACACAAATCACCTCTTCTTTCTATCATCTTATGCCTAGAATCTTAGCTCATTCTCTAAAATATCTCCCAGGGAAATTTTAGGTTGTATACATGCTACCAGAGTTAAAAAAGAGAGAGACTAAAGAGACAATGACGGGGAGCAGATATAGCTCAGTGGTTGAGTTCTTGCTTCCCACGTACAAGGTCCCAGGTTCAATTCCTGCTACCTCCTAAAACAAACAAAGGAAAACACCAACTCTCATTGGGGAGCAGATGTAGCTCAGTGATTGAGCGCCTGCTTCCCATGTACGAGGTCCTGGGTTCAATCCCCAGTACTTCTTAAAAAAAAAAAAAAGGACACTAACAATTAAACGCAATATGTGATCTTAGACTGATCTAATAATGGAGGAGAAAATGCCCAAAAGGAAATTATTGGGACAATTGAAAAAATTGGAATAGAGACTGTAATCTCTATATCAATGCTAAATTTCTTGATAACTTTTCTTAATGTGGTTGTGTAAGTGAATGTCCTTGTTCTTAGGAAATAAACTTAGAAGTATTAAGTATTCAAGGATCATGATATACGCAACCTACTCTCAAATGTTTAGAATATAGACCTAGCTAGATAGACAATGATGGACAGACAGATAGATAGATAGACAGACAGACAGACAGATAGATGATAGAGACAGAGATAAATGAAAGAGCTAGATGACAGACAGAGAGAGAATGATATAATAAATGTGGCAAAATGTTAAAAATTGGTAAAGCTGGGTGTCTGGGTAAGGCGTATATTGGAGGTCTCTATATTGGTTTTGTAATTTTGCAACCATCCTGTATGTCTGAAATTATTTCAAAACTAAAAGTTTAAAAAAGAAAAAGTCACCCAGCTCTCCATCTAACACAATCTCTACATTGCAGCAAGAGTCATCTTTATAAAATGCAAATTTGATCAAGATACCCTCCAGTTTAAATCCCTTCAATGACTTCCTTTTACTCTTAAAATACAAATAAAAAATTCCTTCAAGGCACTGTCAAGGCCCTTCATCTGACCCTAACTACTTCTCCAGTGACTTCTCCAGATTCCGCTCTCAACCTCCAAAGGGCCCAGTCACCCTTCTGACTCCTACTCAACTTTCAGGTCTCAAGTTTATTCACCGCTTCTTCCAGGAAGCCCTTCCAGACTAGCCAAGTCCATATAAGTTGCCCCTTTGGGGAGAAGTCTCTTGGGCAAGTTATTTAACTTATTTGTGCCTCATTTTCCTCATTCATTAAACTAGGGCAATAACCAGCATCCTGCTCACAGAGGTTACAAGGATTAAGCAAAATATATACACAAAGGACTTTGCACACTGTCTGGCACATAGTAAGCACTCAATAAATAGCAGCTGTTATGACTTCTCCTAAAGCAGTGTAGTAACTGACTCTTTTCAGTATCTCCCTCTAGATCCTCATTTCAGGGAGAGCAATGTCACCTCTAAATGTCCAGTGTGTAGCACAGTGTCTGCACAAAGGCACTCAGTAAACATTTATTGAATAAATGAACATTAATCAATCCAGGCCATCATTATTTCTTGCATGGATCAGCTTTCCTTCAGGTCCAGGAGAGGCTTCACTGCCCCACAATCAAGCCTCAATCTACCTCTTTTTTTTTTTAAAGATTTATTTTATTTGTCTTCTCTTTAGGATGCACCAGGAACTGAACCTGGGACCTCCCATGTGGGAGAGAGGTGCTCAGTCGCTTGAGCCATAGCCACTGCCCTCATCCTACTCTCAGAGTAA
>JAQZBX010107493.1:0-10647 GCA_029593785.1 Cabassous unicinctus
CTGGGTTAGTGGAAAAGCATTGGAGGATATTAAGGGTTGAAGATCACTGGAATGGGTGAGTTATTCATTGTGTTTACAATTAAGGCCATTTGATTTGGAATCCTTATTTGACTGTGATTAGGCTACATGGATCTCATAAGGGCCTGGAGAAAGGAAGAAGGAGATAAGGAATCTTTTATTTAAAATTCTGACAGGTGCCTAGATAGTTTTAGGGCCAGGGTAAGGGGGAGCTCAGAGAGAAGCCTACCTAAATTTTAGACAAGCAACCAGGAATTTAATGCCATCTTGACCAGACCTTCCTTTTGTTAAAGATAAATGAAATGTTTCATTGCTGGAAATATCAGAAGGTCAAAGATCTGAGTGGAGTCTGAGACATACTCTAAAGAAAACTGTGTTTTGTATTATTTCTGTAAAATTAGTTGAGCCATCTGTTGAGAAGTCATAGTAAAGGTCAATTTTTTTTAAGGTCAAGCAACTTAAAAGAAATATGTTTAATAGAATAAAAGAGAAATATTAATATAAATGGGTATATTAAATTCTAAGAGTTCAGAGGATTAAATATTCCTATTAAGCAGTACTGTTCCTTGAGTTTCATGATGCTAAGGTGTAGATGCTTTGGTGATGTTGTTGATGACTATGGTTATATTTCATATTAAGGCATATATGACCTAAGCAGTTGCCAACCTTTCCTAGTGACCCAGACAGTGACTTGTCTAAGGGTAACTGTAACCCATGTATGATCTGCTGAGTCAATGAGTTCTTGAGATATATATCGATGTATTGAGTTTTAGCTCATAGTGATATTTTAGATCCTGGGGAAAAGGCCAGCTATAAGGTAACAAAGAAAGTCTATAAGAATCTAGATACTCAGCTTTTAGTTTTCCATGATGAAAACTCAGGGGGTTGAGAGGAAAATTGGAACTGTTTATTTGGGTAGTTGGAGTCAAACATTGAAAAAAAAGGGCAAGAATTGAAAAATTGGCAAGTATTGACAGTATGTGCAAGATGACAGCATTTAGTCCAATTTACATACAGGTAAAAAAAATTGTAAATCCTCTGCAGTTTACAGAAACATATAAAATAGCTCACATACAGTGACGAGCAACAATTTCTGATCACCTTGAGAAAGTGCTATAGTTTTCACTAAAAAGCATATTTCTACCTATAGTTAACCTCCTTTTGGTCAAAGATAATTGCAAGGAAAGGAAAAAAATAAGGCTGATTTTTTTAGTTTGCCTGATTATTGACTTAAGTGCAGCATTAGTTTTCTTTGTTGGAATTTTTTTTAAGGAATCCTAAATTGGGAAAGATTGAAATTCTCTCATGGCTAGGAAGCAGAGCCAAGAACAGGACACCAGATTTCCCCTGAAGGACACATAAATTTGGGTGAATTCTTCTGCCAAAATATCAAGTGGTTCATAGCACTTTGAGAAAGTGACTTACTTTACTGGCCTGTAAGGTTAGGAATCTTATAAGCTAAGTAAAAGGCCCATTATTCCAGGAGGATTTTGTAAGCATTATACCTATAAAGTCACCATTTTTTTCAAAGGTGTCTGGTCATATCTGATTGAATGAGAATCATTTTAAAATATGACATTCCAGTCAAAACTTTTGTTAAATAACCAATGTTTCTCATAAAATCCTTTTAACAAGGAAGAGAGATTCATACTGAACTTATATAAATAATTATATCACCATGAAAATAAGAATACTCAAGAGCTTCTTGCTTCTACAAGGAACAGATAGGGTGATAAAAAGATTTCATTTCTGTTAATAAAAGCATAATCTATTCAATAGTTATGACTTATAGTTGACTTAAGTTAAATGAGAAAGAAGTTTCTTATATCAAGAAATATAACATTAAAACATCAACATATTCTAAACAAATCCCATAATCATCCTGTATCAATTAATTCAGTCCTATGTAATTCATTCTTGTTTCACTCAATTTTGTGTTAGTAATATCATGAATTCATTAGCTTTTCCACTAGTGCTGGAAATATTAACTTACTCCATTGGTATGGTCTCAAAAGAATGTCATTAAGGGTGTGTGCCCCAGTGTACCTCATATAGTCCTTTCCATGTGTCTTTGAGATCAATTCTTTCATGTTGAATTCAAAGCTGTATGAACTGTATCTACTTGCAAGGACTTTCAGGACAGCATCAGAGTAAAATAAATAAATGTCTTTAGATGATAATAGACTTAAAATGGACATGGTAAATAATTAGTTTTGCAAAAGCAAAATATCTGATGAGAGTTCCCTACGAAAATAACGTAATTGAGAAGAAAATTTCTGGGGTTTTTTGAAGAATAATATTTTTTTAAGAATAACTGAAATTATCACTGATGATATTTTTCATTACTACCAGGTAAAGCAGTACCTGGACATAGTATAGATAAAGAAAACATTGAAAAATCTCTAGGGATTTCCAAAAGTTTCTAAAATATTTATAATCATTGGAGAGGAGGTAGAATATTATGAATACTCATTCATAGGTGGCAGGAATGTAAAATGGTACAGCCATGGTGTAAACATTAGGGGATTTCCTCTGAAAGTAAGTATTAAATTACATTGTGGTCTGGCAATTTCAATTCTAGGTATATACCACAAAGAATTAAAAGCAGTGACTCAGAAAGATGTTTGCACACTGATGTTCATAGTAGCACTATTCACAATGCCAAAAGATGGAAGCAGTCAAGTGTCTATCTCTATCTTATATTGTAGTATCACAGATTGGGATTTCTTTATCAACCTCAGTAAGTTTGATTTTTCAGTTAATGTGCTGTGTGATTTAATGAACAATTCACTGTTATACTTATCATAGGAGTCAAAAAACAAAATAAAAAGCTTTCTGTTCATGACTTAAATTCTACACACTTGTCTCTTGACTCGGTAAAAAGTAAATGGAAGTGTCACATGTCATGCAAAATGCTGTGCTGTCCCTGCAGAGATACATAGTTCTCAATTCCAATGTTTCTCCATAGGCTCTAGGCAGAACAAGGAGATTTCATAAGTACTTCATTACTTGAGTTTCTAGGGAGAAGTAGGAGTTGTGAGGGTATCACTCAGTACTTCTCTGACTAAAGGCACACTCATCAATAACTGTGCCCTTGTGACTGCCCCATACATTCATCATTATTGTTTCTTTAGGACAATTCAGTCTTGAGATCCTGACCATAGCTTCCTTGGTTTAAAATTCCCAAGTTCATCTAGATCAGGGGTTCTTAACCTTTTTTTTCATGGTCCTGTTTGCCAGTCAGGAGAAAAACACAGACCCCTTCTCAGAATGTAGTGGGAGATAGTTTTATGACAATCAGCTTGGGCATGTCTTTAAATTAAATTTTAGGATTATTAAAAATTACATTGTTACCATAATTTCATTACCTGATAACCCAGTATGGTTTAAAATCTGTTCAAATCGTCATTTTTGGCAAATATTTAGAAATTTGAGTTTTCCCATGGAGTAATAAAATCATCTCTGCCATTCTGCCAGCCTTTTTGCAAGCAGTTATCCACTTAGAACAGCACTCAGAACATGCAACATCAAAATAAAAATCATGCTAAGTACACACTCTACTATACATACACTATACTGTGTATTATTAAATAAACATATCGCACCTACACCAACACATCACCACGAGGATTATGTTTTACTGAATTTTCAATTCAAGCTCATGGGCCCCCTGAACTCTTTCCATGGGCCCCTTGGGAGTTTTTGGATTCTAGTTAAGAATCCTGATCTAGATATGCCTATATTAATGACCCAAATGGATACTTGTGATGCAGGATTTAAAATGACTTACTTCTGTGGAAATTTTCTCCAAGGGGTCCCTTTTCCTCCTCTGTCAAACATATACTCTGTCCTCTAAAGATAACATAAACAGTGTGCCTTGAGTCCAGTAAGCCTGAACTCTCGTTTAAATTCCAATGTAGTTTTAAAAATCTTGACAAGAAAACCATAGGTTTTGAAAGGCCAGGCTTTTCAAAAGCAGTGCATTTTGACTTTCAGGCCTTTGTTAGGAATTTTAAAATTCAAATCTTTTCAAAACTGTTGAAAAGCAAAGAAATTTTAAATCGGCCCAACATTACTACCCAAGTGGCACATGTTATTAATTCACTTACTGGAGACCAAGAAGACTCTAACAGCATTTAACTTATTATCTACACACACACTCAGAAAAATTAATGAATATTTCCTAAGCATTTTCCCAACAAAGTGAATAACACTGTCTTCCCCCACTACCTATTCTAATAACTTAAAATGTAGTGTTTTAATAAAAAGGACATTTTCAACAAAATGGGGGAAAATGTGAAAATAGGCTATATAAAAATAAACTAAAGATAACTTCCGAATTGTGTAATGTTTTCAAAATTTAAGAATTTCTTCTGATGTAAATATAAATAATGATTTATATAGATATAGATATAGCTGTTCTATAGATATAGGTATGAATGCATATTTTTACTTCTTTCTATCACTGAACTGACCTTTAACACATATGTGAAAATGTCCAGAAAAAATATCAGAACTCCTCACCAGCCCTGACCTGAGTCCATACTCTCTTAATACGCTACCTTGTCCAAGTCTCAGCAGATAATCCCAAAGGAACACAAACAAAGCAAGTAACACAATCAGTCTCTAGTTAATGAGTCCTGGAATCCTGGATGCTGCTGAGTCTCCATGACAGTATCTAAATTGCTAAGGGCAAGAATGAGAGATGAATATGAATTTTGTTAGAAAAATATCAAGGAGTTTTACTTAAAAAATGACATTGTTCATGCGATGACTCGAAAACTATCATGAGCTGACCGAAGAAGTGAGTTTGGAGAGTGAAAAGATATTAAAATGTATTATATCCTATCTTTCTTTTTATTCATCACATAAGAAAAGAGATTTTCATCCAACGCTTAAATGAACTTTCATTAAAATTAGTTAAGAAACTCATTTTTAAGTTATTAGCATGTCATTGATTAATTCAGGAATCTTATTAACCATCGGATATTTAGAGGAAAATTTTATTTGATTAAAGTGGTTTAAAACACATACAAACATACATACATACTCACACACACACATATATATAAAAGAAATGGATCCATGACCAATTGCACACTTTTCAAGACATGAAGACCTTTCACACCTGAAACATGTTATTATGCAATTCTTGAAAGAATAACTGTGATTGTGATTAATTGACAATGAAATGATGATATAAGGTAGTGAAGTTGAAAATACTGTAAATGGATGATTTTATCCATGATTAACTTTCTTGAATTTATAGTAAATAAGACTCAATCTCATCCTCAAAGTTATGCTATTCATGAAAATACAGTCACTTGACACAAATAGTATATGATAAACTATATAACAAAAGTTTATATGACCTAAAATGAAAACTGGAATGAAAGTATAATTTATTTGGCCACAATTTTAAAAAATAAATTTACTGGAATTTTTTACTTATTTAAGAGAACTTGAAGCATAAATAGGTTTTATAAAGGAAGTTAATGTGCATTGTGTTACAATGGGGAAGAAGTGTGCAGCCAGTTCTATAATGTTTTAAAATGGTGCTAGTAGCATCGTCTTGTTTTCTCCAGGAATAAAAGTGTTTTCAAGCAGGCATGAAAATATCTCATTCATATTTGTTCTCCTTATTGATCCTTTAGCAATGTGGATTACTGTCTCTATTGAAATGATTCCGTATTTAATGATCACTTTAAGAAATGAATTGCATAATCTATGTTAAAGTTGGTGCAGTTTGGAATTGAAATTTTGAAGTTCAGTTGGAGGGACTTTGGCTACATTTTTTACACTATTTAACAGAAATCTTTAGAGTATGAACTACAGACAACATATCTTGTTTTGGAGCTAACTTATATATATATTATATGTATTGGAAAGGAGATGAGCTCACTGGAAGACAGACTGCAGTGTCATACTGGAGTCAGATTTAACTGGGCCACACGGAAAATGAGGCAAATAAATCTAACACTTAAGTGTGCCAATCCTCAATAACAATTTGTAGATGGGAGCATTCTCTATTTTTTACTTACATTTTTTAAAATTCTGCCAAGCAGCAAAGGGTGGTTTCATGGCATCCAATCCAAAGTTATCTTATTGCTGCTTCTTATTTGCTGTTTGCCGTATATGAATTCTCTCTTTCTAATTAAATACTTGGATATTATATGTATTAAGTCTATGTTTCTAGATTTATAAGGCAATATAAAAATGGAGCTTATTTGGAGGAAAAATAAAAATGGGTAAAATTACCTGTCTGTGCAGAAATGAAATATGTAAATTAAAAGGTATCTCTAGCAATCATAGGACTAGTGGATATTTTATGATTGTCCAGTTTTTTCCTAAAAACAAATTGCACCAAATTATAGTGCATTATATTTTTAGATTCTATTCTCAACTAAGATATATTTCATGTAAATATCATGAAACTTCCAGTGAAACAATCATAATATCTGCATTAGCCACCTGGAAGAGATTTTGTGAGAATCAAATGGTATGGGATAGGAAGAAATTTTGAAAACTACATCAGGGTACAATTTTATTGGATGACAAAAGCATGAAAAATACTGATGTTGTCTATGTTGATGGTGATGACAATGGCAATATTGAAGATGGTAAATATTACAGCAACTCTTCAATAATAACTTCTGCTCGGACATCTGTTAAATAGTCATTATATATTATTTCCTATATTTCCTATCTATCCTATATATCTTGTCAAAACCCACATCTCTATATCTGTCCTATTCATAAGATGCAGGCTCAGAGAGTTAAAATCACCAATATCTAGTGAGTTACAGAGCTAGAATTGGATCTTGTTTTGACCCCAAACTCTCATCAGTTTGCCATGCAATGAGACAGAATAAACCCACCACATTCTAAACCAAAATTCAATTACTTTAACACTTTCTCCCATATTTACTCCTATGATTTCAAAGAATATGTGTATCTTCTAATGCTTGATTCCTAAATACCTAGTACCATCCCATAATTGATAGCACTGTGGAAAAGGAAATGTCCCCTCCCCTCATCAACACCTCCCACCATTTCCCTCACTCTCTTGACATAGCAGCATATCAATTCCTGTCTTAGGGAGAATGGCTGTTTTATCTTCTAAAGTTTATTGCTGGTAACATTTTTCTAAAACCAATTAATCTTAGTTGTTATATATATAGATATATACATATATATTTCTTTCCATATTATCATTAATGTTTTTATTTTTCTCAATAATTTTTAGGATCTTTTTTAATACCTGATATAGAAGATTTTAAATTAAATATCTCCAGAATAAATTTAGAATCTTCAAAGAAATGTATTTCAATCAAATAATTCTTTTATTTTTCTGTTCTTTGCATAATATTTGAATGTTGTGGCTCATACACTTAACTTCTAGAAAATGTTTTACTTGGATAATTTTTCTCCATTATTATTTTGCTATTAATATGTGCATTTCCAGGAACAGCCATCAACGTAGTTGGTCCTATGTAAGTTCTCAAATTTTCCCTCTTTTCCCCCATACTTCAATATTTAATATTGTGGCTGTTGTGTTGCTTTTTTATATTTATAGGATATTTTCTCCACTTTATCTCGCAAAACTTTCAGTAAATCCTTTATATAAAGTGTTTTATTTTAAATTTCCAAGAACAATTATAGCTACCTCAAACTTAATTTTGCATAGCATATGATTTATATTATTCAATTAATAGCTTCTCATGCTTCTCTGAATATATCAAATTCTTTAAAAAATTTTCCTTCCTGATCTGCATTTTTCCCACTAATTTTTATTTCAGTGTGTATGTATTTGCATGTGTGCCTGTGTATGCATTTGTATTTGGATCTCCCTCTCACATGTGGGAGACCTCCACAAAATTCTGCTCCTTTCATTTCTAGGAGAAGTTTTAATATTGAATCATTAAAAGTCTTTGGGACATGGCCTGTAAAGATTACCCTCAGATGATCTTCCCTTTGGAAGAGAATTCCCCTACCTGGATTCATCCAGGAGACTCTTGGAATGTTGATGTCTTTGTTCAATTCTTCTTCTTTTTAAAATACCCTGATTTCTTTCATTACCTGTTATCTTCTTTTCTCTAATTTTCAATCTTTTGAAAAATAATATTTATCTCTGCATCATAATGCATGCTGGGTTTTAAAAGAGTTGATAAATATGTGTGTTTAAACTTACTTATCTGTCATTTGAAAGAGCTTTACATAAAATAATGGAGAACTAGGAATGAGTAAAAAAGATAACATAAATAAATATAAAATATTAGTTACACATAAGAAAATCAGTGAGACAGAATATATTTCCTATCTGGGTAGAGCTGGAAAAGAGTCATGGAAAATACAATGAATGTGCCATACATACTTTCAGGTACAGGGTCTGATTTAAACAGCATTCAGAAATTGGATACAGGGGGCAAAGGAGAATACACGGTGGAGAGATGTGAAAATTTAGAATATTAATTAATATGACTTTGTTTAAATTATACTTGGCCATAAGTATTCATGGTATATTTCAGAACAGAAAAGTCAAGCAATTATGCCTGACTTCTTTGAAACTTGATTTGACTTTGAAAGTGTAAGGAACACTCAAGAAAAAGAGTGTTCCTTACACTGAGTGGAAAGATTGATTTAATTGTAGAGTGAAGTCTTAGTGTATGAATATAGCAGGAAAAAAATCATCTCCTAAGGGTTACACTTTTTTTTAAGGTACCAGGCTGAAGATTGAACCCTGGACCTCATATGTAGAAAGTTGGCAATCAATCACTGAGCCACATTGGCTCCCCTGAGTTGGTTTTCATTTGTTTTCTTTTTGTTTGTGGGTTTTTTTGTTTGTTTGTTTGTTTGTGTTTAGGGCCACCAGGGACTAAACCTGGGACCTCTCATGTGGGAAGCAGGTGCTCAACCAATTGAGCCACATCTGCTCCCAAGGTTATACAATTTTATTCATAATGTGGGTTTATAATTTTTGCATTTACATTGCATTTCCATGCATAAGGTTTAAGTATATGTCTCATCTTGTTGACAACTGAATTAATAGAAGGCAACAAAACATCCATGTAATATAATCATTATATAAATATTTTTCTTATATTTCCAGAAATGTCATAAAATATTTTGGTCATAAATGTTGTTTCCTCAAATTTTTATCCGTGAGACAAAAAACAAATGGTGTTTTTCTGTTTTCAAAATAGATAAGCTATTTCTTCATTTTAGAGGTGTAGATTTTCATGAATAATTCAGTCCGATAGATTTAAGAATTAAAATTAAATTAAAATATAGTTTAGTGTTCTATACCTTGTTTACTCTTCTGTATGCCTTTAGGGAAAACCTAAATGATTGTCCAATGGAATATTATAATCAAACATCAACTGATTTCATCTTATTGAGGTTGTTTCCATCATCAAGAATTGGTCTGTTCTTTATTTTTGTCATGCTCATTTTCCTAATGTCTCTGATTGGCAACCTTTCCATGATCCTCCTAATTTTTCTAGATGACCATCTCCACATCCCCTAACTATTTCCTACTTAGTCAACTCCCACTGGTTGACCTAAACTACATCTGCACCATTGTCCCCAAGATGGCTTCCAGTTTTGTGTTTGGCAACAAGTCTGTCTCTTTCATTGGGTGTGGGGTTCAGAGTTTCTTCTTCTTGACTTTAGCAGGTGCAGAAACTCTGCTCTTGACATCAATGGCCTATGACCATTATGTGGCTATTTTCTTTCCTCTACACTATTCCATCCTTATAAGCAAACAAAGTTGTGTGCTGATGATCACAGGATCTTGGATAATGGGCTCTATCAATGCCTGTGCCCACACTGCATATGCACTCCACATCCCTTATTGCCAGTCCAGGGACATCTATCATTTCTTCTGTGATGTACCAGCCATGCTGAGTATGGCATGTATGGACACCTCGGTCTATGAGTACACAGTGTTTGTGAGCACTACTCTCTTTCTCGTGTTTCCTTTCCTTGATAGAGCATGTTCCTACGGCCGGGTGCTCCTTGCTGTTCACAACACGCAGTCAATGGAAGGGAAGAAGAAGGCCTATTCAACATGTAGTACCCACCTCACTGTGGTGACTTTCTACTATGTGCCATTTGCCTTACACCTATCTATGCCCAAGATCCCTCAGATCTCCAACAAAGGACAAGGTTCTGGCTGTCTTCTACACCATCCTCAACCCCGTGCTCAACCCTGTCATCTACAGTGTGAGAAACAAAGAGGTGATGGGAGCCCTTAGAAGACTGATTCAGGGAAACATCTCTTGAAGATGTGGGCAAAATTTTCTGCATTATTTCCAAAGACTCAGGTGCACATACAGCCAACAATGTATTTATTTTATTTTATTTTTTTAATTTTTTTTATTTGTAAAATGATATATAAATACATATGCATATATGTGCATTTGTTTACATAAATGTTATTTGTTATATATATATATACATTTTATAAAGGTGCCTAGATTACCCAAATATTACTCAGAAACTACAGGGATTCCCATGCTCCCCACCGCCCACACCCCCAAAAATACCCCACACAACCATTCCCCATCCATGTGGTACTACACCCGCAATGGATATACACATCCTGGGGCCTTGCCACCGAGCATAGAC
>JAQZBX010107494.1:0-10647 GCA_029593785.1 Cabassous unicinctus
AGATTTAAGAATACATTTTTTTGGTTATTTTCATTTCTTTCATTTGTCTGCATCTGGCCGGTTCTAATGCTTTCCCTTTATTGGTGCATAGTAGACATGCCAAAATGTAGGATTCACAAAGAGTTATGGTTCTTGAAGTTTATTTACAGTTCCCAAAGAAGGAAAAAAGTTATATGGAGCTTATATAGGAATAGTTTTAGATTTAAAATATTAGAATTGGAAATTAATATATTTGCCTTTATATCACAAGATGACCTGCCTAACTGATGTTGACTTTATTCAGCTTTCTGACATGTTATACTTAAGTGATTCAGGGAGAATTTGATACTTTACGCTAAACTCCTTGAGAGCATGTTGAGTTTTTCTTATTCCTTTCAGCATCTCCAGGGCTCAGCATGGTAGCAATCGCACAGTAGGTATTCAGTAATGCTGGTTGGATTGGATTTGACAACATGCTAAGCGAGGGGCTGTTAAGATGGAATAGTAGATGTCTCTTGTAGCTTTTAGGGAGCTTATGATCTTGATAAGGAGACGGCATACTGACAGCAAACAGAACTCTTTTTTTTATATATATATATAGAATTACCATTCATCACAGCACTTTGATCTTCACTGCATCAGCCTTTGGGACTTATCTGTGTGGTGTCACAAGGAATTATAATTTAAAGAGAGACAACATGTTGGGAGGAGACCTTGGATGAAAACACCAAATTTATCTATTTAAAAATATATAAAATATTTTAAAATGTTGTCTCTATATGGGCTTCTTACTTTATTGTTTTCCCTTGACTATTTGAAGTTTTGGGGCAGGGAGGAATGAATCCCTTAGTGCTTTGCTACTCAAAGTGAAGTCTGTTGATGGTAACATTGCCACCACTTGGGGGCTTGTTAGAAATGCAGAATCTCAGGCCCCACTTTGGACCTACTGAATCAGAATCTGCACATTAACAAGGTAGTTCATATGTTCATTAAAGTTTGAGAAGCACTGATTTAAGGTATCTGTTAAGTGAGCAAGAGGTCAAGGAAATGTGGAAGCATACACCTAGAAGAGAACAGAGGTTTATTGTCAGAACAGTAAATTCTTACAGTGCTGTTGACTAGAGAATGATTAATGAAAGGGAACAGTAGAAATATTGTTAGTGAAATTTTTATGAAGCCATTTGGAAAAGGCTCATCAGCACACCGAGGAAGCTATTCTGTATCTGCCAAGAACTGGAAAAGGTGTCTAAGTCCAGGCCGATCCTTCTACCTCTCCAGCTGCTTGATTTCCACAGGGAGGCTGCTCTGTTGATTCTCTAAGCTCAAATGTGCCTTGGTGATTTTTTTTTTTTTTGGTCTGGCAACCCTGGGGCAACCAAAGCTAGGATTTTGCTTCATTGCCAGATGATTCTTTGGGAAAAGAGGTTGCTCACTTTGTATATAATAATATTTGCCAACTCAGCTCGCCTCCTCCCACAGATTATGTCCATAATGAGAGGACCAAAGACCTGTGGATTCTGCAGAACCTTCATTTGACAAGATGCCTGTGAATGGTGATGCACAGATGGGCTGGGATGAGCTTAAATTACAACTGCTCACACACTACAGCTTTGTTTATTATTAATGCCATGGCAGACATTTTCCTTAGCTCTGGAACTGAATAAAGCAATAACCCCACCATAAGGGAGACAGGAATTGGAAGATAATAAATATTTATCACCAAATCTCTCTCTTTCCCAGCAACTGCAAATGCAAGAGGAAATGAGCAACTATTTTTTTGGAGAGAGCCAGTGCCAGGAAAATAAAAGATTAAAAATATTTTCGTTAATCAAATAGTTTGATTGTTGTGGGTTCTAGAAATCTCAATACAGTTTTCTAATAGAGGGAGATGCAATGATTGGACACAATTGAGACACTCTTTGGGACCCACAATCTTGGCCAGATGCCACTTGCAAAAATGAGTATCGTCTACCAGGAGTATTAAATAATACAATCTGGTGGATCTATTCACAGAATTGTACTATTTTATTTGTTTTCCTGGGCTAAGTAAATGGTGCAACGATGAAACATAAAACTGCATTGCTCACACAGCAAGTTGAGTTCATTTCAAGGAATTTACTAATACATTGAAGTTGTGTTTTAAAGACTATGCATAAATAGAGATGTGTTGTGTATGTAATATTTGGCGCTTTTTTTTTTTACATGGAAGGGTGCCTTTGAAGGAGTCTAAGGTCTTCAAGCTCTATCAAACAAACAGCTCAGCTTCTCCAGGACCAGGAACCAATTCCCTCAATTTATGCATTTCATTGTCAGTGTTTAATGCTAAAGGGGCAAAGACAGAACGAAAACTGGGATTCTAGTCCCATTGTTGTAACTTTTAACAAGTCCTTCTGTCACTCTGAGCCTCAGTTTCCTCATTTGGTAAATGGTAGGATTGAAAAGATAATGGAGCCTGAGGCCCCACTTCATATTAGAATATTGACTCTGCAACTCTATTGCTATCCTTGTTTCTGTTATCTGAACTCATATTCTTGACCACCCCTGTAATTTCAGCACCAAGACCATCACAAATTTATTTCTTACTTATAATCTTGTTCCTCTCTACTCTATCTTCTTTCTTATTTACCTGAGCTATATTTTACCTTTATTTTATATTTATCAGTAAGCCATGAAATAACCATGATGTGGCATCTGTCTCAATGGATACATAATAACTTTAATTAGGGCAAGCAGTGCAACTGCTACTGGTATCCTACTGTTTCTGTGTGTGTGTGGCGTGTTTCTTGGATGCTTCATCCTTTTGGGGGCTAGGTCCTCACTGAATGAGGAAAGAGCAGAAATCAGGAAGCTCCGAGGAAAGAATCCTATAGCTTCGTCCACAAAGGAGGGAAGATGAAAGAGATGACTGCTAGAGATGGAATAGAAACAAAATGCATTAGTTCTAACCATCTTTGGTTCAGCATTTGTAATCTAATAGCTTTTGAGGTAATATATGTAGAAATATCTATTAATGGGAGTATTTACCCTTGTGCACAAAAGACAAAAAGATATACTGCACACATTTTGCATACAAATTAGTGATTTTCAATACACTGGATTAAATAATGCTAGGACCTGATTTCGTGGGGTAAGTGAACTACTCTTGGCACAGCAGATAATGCATTTCCCATTTTCGTAACTTTGTTCCTGACCATTATGACGTTAATTTAACGCCCTGGAGATACAATTTACTAAATAGTACACTAGTAGACTGAACAAGTTAATGCACCTCTCAAAATGTCTGCCTTATACCCAGAGAGCAACTAATTCCCCATATTATCACATCTAGTATATTATAGACATGTCAGTATGGCCATCACTATCAACATTTTACTCTTATAGCTTCTCTTTAGTCTTGTTATGCTATTAAAATTACTTCCTTAACCAAAAAAAGGGGCAAGTTTTAGAAATAAGGCATATCTATTCCTATGGATTAGTATGAATTAGAGCTAGATTTCTAATTTGCAAAAATATGCATATTCAAATATTAAAACTTCTTGAATTTAGTACCATGAAAGAGTATTTAATGGTATTACCAATGATGATCATTGAACCAAAATACAGATCTTTTATAGTGCATTTTCATGGGTGGTGATTTTAAATGAATTTATTCTCCAGCGTTCATTCAAATACCTGTGCAATTCTGGGCCAGTATTCTGTGCAGCTCTTGAATTTTCAAGATTCATTTTCTAATCAGTGAAGTCATTTACTTCTCTCAGATGCTAGGCCAGGAGTAATGGAGTTGAGAGAGTCATTAGCTATGACATTCTGCCTTTTCTTTCATCTTTTTGGGAAAGGCAGAGAAAAGAACACCTTAGCATCATCTTTCTTCACCCAAAGAGGAAACAGACACTAATCAACATTCAATTCTGCCTCCAAATTCAGCAACTCAATTGTCCACAGTGTCACAGTGCTGTCTGTCACATGGGCTCCTAATCATAAGGTCTTCTTAAAAGAATGGCAGGTACCTTTGGTGTATCCCAGGCATGACCTGATATACTGCCCAGGACCATCAGAAGAGAGCAATGATAAATGATGGGCAAAGTGGTGGCATCTCTTTAAAATCCCCATCATGTTTGTGACTTAGAGCCTTGCAAAATGCAAGCCAGTGTGTTCTGCTTTTACAATGATAAAATCAACATGTTTGGAAAGATTTACATTTTCATCAAGGGAAGGAAACATGGCAGATTTAGGTTTCTAGCAATTTACTGTAAGCAACAGCATTTGTAAAAATTATTTAAGGAATTGAAAAATCACTGACCCTAGAGTAATGTTAGAAAACCAGATGAGGTGATAATCTGTATTGATTTATAGTTTTCTAACATATTTGGAAGTGCAATATGGAAGCCAAATTTTTATGCATCTTTCTTTTCATTTGTTTGCTCATTGGTGAAACTTATAAATTGGGAAAGGCAGGACTGTGAAATTGGCAGTGTCTGGCTAACTGTATCTGAGGTAAATTCAATCTTGTCTTGCCACATCTTTCCCATTAAATCTGACTGTTCCCAAATATCTTTTATCTATCTCAAGTGGTAACCAAGGAAACACCATAAATGGGACCCATCTCTCTAGTGACTGACTCCCTACAATTTCTACTTCTGTTAGGATTTCTGTCCTCTCATCAATTCTTATGTTTAGATTAGTAGTTTTCTTTTGATTTTTGCCTTTTGGAAAGATTACAAGAGGGCTTAAGGATTGTTTTAGAATAATTTTGATTTTGTCAAAATTTTCTTTCCTCAGGTTGATCATTATCTGGCATTTTGGAAAGTTCAAGCAACTGTTTATTATTCATGGTAATTGAAAGGGGGTAGAGACACATGTAATAGAAAAACCACAAAAAACCCACAGATTATTTTAATTTGGTTTTGAATTAAAAACTACAGCATTTTCATCTAAAATGTTCTACATAAAAGGTCTGGACACCCGCCAATACTTGTCGTATCTTATTTTTTCCTCCATTCTAGGTTAGGTCTCTCTATTACGGGTTTTTATAGCACCAGTGTACTCTCCATTCCTAGTAATTACCATTGTTGTATTTTTACGTTTATTGATTATTGTCTGCTCCCCCTCATGAGGGCAGGTGTCCCCTGTGGACTCAAGCAGTGCCTGGTACACACCGGACTCTCAACCCTTTGATGAATGAATGGAATGAACACTGTCTATACAGTCTTAATATTTCATAACAACCTTGTTAGGAAATAACAAAATAAGACATACTTCTCGTGAAAATAGTAAAAAAAAGAAGTAACATGTCTTCCTCTGATTACAAAATGATTGAAGACATTTTGGAAAATGTATAAAAGCATGCAGGGAAGTAGAAACTATCCATAATCGTACCATTCAGAGATAATTTCTGGCAACATTTTTGTGCATATTCTTCAAGTACCTTTCCTTTGCCTACAACCACCCATATATATATATATGTATCCTCTCTCCCACTTATACAAAATATAATGTTGGTGAACTACTTTTTACTGTTTATGTTGTGTTTCTCTGTATTTTATTGGTTGTAAAGTATTTCCTCAAGTGGATTTGCTGTGATATATTTCATGCATCACTCCAGAGTGGAATGTGTATACCACAGAAGGCAGTGTAAAGTGAAAATGTAGCTTCTATTTCTATTTTTAAAATAAAAATAAGAAATTAGTTGGGCTTTGTTATTATTTAATATATAAGTTGACATGGATGTACCTGTTTGGTTCACATATGAGATGATTATGGGTCCTGTGTGACCAGGGGTGGCCAGGAGGTAGATAGAATTCCACCATGAGGAGGACTTAATGATGGCTTACTTGTTTGTTGTTTCAGTCTGTTGTGGTGTATTTTCATTGACTTGTGCCCTGTTTAGTGGCTTTATGGTTTATGTATTAACTATACTATATATTAACTAATCTATTGGTCTGCAAATGGGCCAATACATTTAAAGGAATTCTGACAAGAAACTAAGGATTAAGACACTACTAATAATGCAATCACAAGGGAACCACAAGGAAATGGCAGAGCTGAACCTTCTAGTCCTTGTGTGAATTCTTCTTAGGCACATTGTCAAGTATGAGCAATGATGCCCTAATCACATCCGACAGTAGAATATCTCCTAGAATTTATGTTTATTCCCCGCCCCATATATATATCTGCCTTCAATATAAAGGGAATATTTTCATACCGAGTGAGAAAGTAATTGCTTTAAAAAACAAACTGGTTGAATTTTGGAAATAGATGTGTTTGGGAATATTTCTCTCCTCATGAGATTTTTGTTGCTGAAAATCAGTGTCACATGTAATTTATTACACACACCCAAACGCTGGAAACAGAATTTTCTGACACCTATAAAAATCTACCAGAAGAAAAGTATTGGTGGAATTTGAAACATTTTGTTAAAAATATAAAAATTCAGCACTTCCTGACTAGTTTGCAAGAATAACAGATTAGCATTAAGGAAGGTAGAAATATACTGGATTATTTGCTTCAAACCCATTCTGTATATTGGGAATGAAAACAGGTATCATGATTTGGTAAACATGGGCAATAACATTTCTTTCATTTGTAAGTACATATTTTTGTGATATATCTTTGGCAGTCACAGCAGCTGTTAAAGCTAAGAATTATAATAAATTGGACTTAGAATCAGAATTACTGCATTACTTCAAATTACTGTCAAAGTAAGATTTAAACAGATGAAGCAAATTCAATCACAACATTCTTCCTAGAAGAGTTACAGAATAATATTTTAGGGGGAGAAAACAGATTTTGTACCATTAAGAAATAATATAAAAATTACTTACTTCAAAATATTGTTCTTATAATGTTTATCTGTTTTGTTGTGATTTCTATTTTTGTGAAGGTCGTAATGTGTATGATATTTTTCAGTTGTATATGTATATTATTTATATATAAAATACTTATAATAGTACATTTAAGGTACATTTATATATATACATATATAATATGTATATATATATTTTTTAGGAGGCACCGGGAACCGAACCCAGGGCTTCCCATATGGGAAGCGGACGCTCAACTGCTTGAGCCACATCTGGTTCCGATTAATATATTTTTAATGGTAAGTATGTAATAAATATTTATGATCACTGCCATACATGAAATGGAAATTAAGGTAGGAAATAAATAGACTCCCAAAGAAATTATAGACTGTAACTACATGCAGTAACTAGCCACACCAATTCTCCCAAGAAAATATTCTGCTAAGCAATTTTAACCTTCTAGTCCTTGTGTGAGTTCTTCCTTAGGCATATTGTCAAGTATGAGCAATGATGCCCTAATCACACCCGACAGTAGAATATCTCCCAGTATTTATATTTATTCCCCCCCCATATATATATCTTCACAACTTATAGTAAAACACATAATCTCTTTGGGCATTAGGAACAAAACCAGGCACCCCCTGGATCTTTATCATCTTAATATCTGGTCAACTCAAAGATCTTGATTTTGATCCCTCAGACATCACCTCTTCAACTGTATTTTTCTCACTTTCCTCCATGTTTGGAATGTGCTCTTCATCTGGTCTTTTATTCCCTTCTGTCTACGTTTGTCTTCTTGCTCATCCTGTACTCAGCTGCTTCAAAGCAGCCACAAACAACTTAAACCTTCCGGCCTCCTTGACCAGTAGATGCCATATCTGTTTCCAAGCCTCACTCACCTGCATTCTTGCTCTCAAACTAGAGAAGTTATGGTAAGTGTATGTTTATATGACTCTGCCAAACTGTTTTCCAGAGTGGCGGTACTGTTTTGCATCCATGCCAGCAATATATAAATTCCAGTTGCTCTGGGATCCTCACCAGCAAGTCAGGTTTGTTTGTTTGTTTGTTTCCATTCTAATAGTCTGTATAGTAGTACTGCTCTTGTTGGATGGAGTATTTTATAAATGTCATTTAGATCAAGTTGGTTGATAGTGTTATTAAGGTCTTCTATACCCTACACGATTTTCTGTTTACTTCTTCTATCAATCACTGAAAGATTATTGCATAAATATCCATGTTCAATTGTGCATTATCTATTTCTCCATTGAACTCTTTCTGTTTTAGCTTCATGTATTTTGAGGATATATTTTTAGGTGCATACACATTTAGGATTGTTTATCTTCTTGGTGAATTGATATTATTACTGTTATGTAATGTCCCACTTTATCCCTGATAATATTTCTTCTTCTGAAGTCTACATTGATATTAATATAGCAACTCTAGATTTCTTTTGAGTAATATTTGCATGATATGTCATTTCCCATATTGTTACTTTTAATCTATCCATGTTATTATATTTAATGTGGGTTTCTGGTAAGTAGCTTATAGTTGGGTCTTATTTTTTTTTTTTAATACAATCTGACAGTCTCAGTCTTTAATTGCTGTTTAGACAATTTACATTTAATGTAATTATTGATATGGTTGGATTTAGGTCCAACATTTCATTATTTGTTTTCTGCCTGACCCCTTGGTTTTTAAGTCCTCTGTTTACTCTTTCATGGTTTATTTTGTACTTTTGAATATTTTTCAGTCTTCAATTTTAATTGATTTTTGACCATGTCTCTATAACTTTTTAGTGGTTACTCTGGAGATTATAACATGCATACTTAGAATTAATATTTTATCATTTCAAGCAAAATGTAGAAACCTCATAAACATAGAGCTCCCTTTACTTATCCCCTTTATGTTATAATTGTTATATATAATAACTATACATTGAACTATACATTATATATACCAACTATATGTTGTTATATACATTGACTACCCAATCAAATGTCCTCCCTTGGTAGATCCCATCCAGGATCATGTATTGCATTTAAATGTCATTATCTCTTTAGTCATTCTGTCTTTTTTCTTCTTTCTTTAATTGTGGGAACGTAAGCACAAAATGAACTTACCCATCTCAACCAGTTCCAAGCATACCAGTTAATGGGATTTATCACATTCACAGTATTGCAGTACCCTCACTATCTTCCATTACTAACACTTTCCCATCTCCCAAAACAGAAACTCTACACCCACTATGAATTAACTTCCCATTTACCCTGCCTCCTGCTTTTGGCAACCCTGTACTCCAACTTCAGTATCTAGAACAGGGGTTCTTAACCTTTTTGGTTCCACGAACCCCTTTGCCAGTCAGGTGAAAACCACGGACCCCTTACTAAGTCCACACTATACTGTGTATTATTTAATAAATATATCATACCCACAACAACACATCCCCACAAGAATAATATTTTTTTTTAATTTAAATTCAAGCTCACAGACCCCTTATTAAGAGCCCCTGATCCAGGAGCTTTCATTTTCTCTGATATTTTCTATGTAGTTAACATGGGGCTCAAATTTCACATCCTAAATCTATAACAATCTCTTTTGCTTTGAAGCAACTTAACTTCCTAGCATATACAAACTATATTCTTATATCCCCATCCCCCTACCTTTATGTAGTTCTCGTCACAAGTTACATATTTATTATGAGTCCATTTCCATTTGCCTTTTAGATCCTGTAGGAAGTAAAAAGTTGAGTTACAAACAAAAAATACAATAGTACTGGCATTTGTATTTACCTATGTCATTACCGTCATCAGAGATCTTTATTTCTTCATGTGACTACCATCTATTGTCTACTGTTCTTTCCTTTCAACCTACAGAACTCTTTTTAACATCTCTTGTAAGGCTGGTCTAGTGGTTATGAAATCCCTCAACTTTTCTTTATCTTGGAATGTTTAATCTCCCTCATTTTGAAAGACAGCTTTGCCAGGTATAGAATTCTTGGGTGGCAGTTTTTGCTTTCAGCACTTTAGATATGTCTTCCTACTGCCTTCTAGCCTCCTTGATTTCTGATGAGAAATTGGTACTTAATCTTATGGAAGCTCCCTTGTATGAGACACATTGCTTCTCTCTTGTGGCTTTCAGAATTCTCTCTTTATTGTTGGCATTTGACAGTCTGATTATAGTACATCATGGAATGAGTATGTTTGGGTTTATCCTGTTTGGAATTCATTGAGCATCTTATACGTGTATGTTCATGTCTTTCATTAAATTTGGGAAGTTTTAAGCCATTATTTCTTTGAAATTTCTATATTCTTCCCTCCCTCCCTCCTTTCCTTCCTTCCATGATGCATATATTCGTATGCTTGGTGTCCCACAGGTTCTTCAAGCTCTGTTTACTTTTCTTCATTCTTTCTTCTTTCTGCTTCTCAGACTGAATGGCTTCAATTGTCTTTATCTTCAAGTTCTCTTATTCTTTCTTCTGCCAGCTCCACTCAGCTGCTGAACCCCTCTAGGGAATTTTTAATTTCTGTTACACTGGACTGTAGCTCTGTTTGGCTCCTTTTCATAATTTTCACCTCTCTATTGATACTCTGGTTTTCTTCATCTATCATTTTCTTGACTTCCTTTGTTCTTTGTTCATGTTTTCCTTTAGCTCTTTGAGCATATTTAGAACCATTTTTTTAACAAATCAATTTTATTTATGCATATTAATAAAGCATAAATCCATCCAAAGTACACAATCAATGGTATTTGGTATAATCACCTAGTTGTGCATTCATCACTTCAATCATTTTTAGAGCATTTTCATTATTCCAATAATAATAATAATAATAACAATAATAAACAAAACCAACCAACCAACCAAACTCAT
>JAQZBX010107495.1:0-10648 GCA_029593785.1 Cabassous unicinctus
GGGATGGGAGCAGCGCCTGCTCCTTCCACCTGCGAGGCCGAGGACTCCTGGGTCAAGTGACTGGCTCGGGGGCGGGCCAAGAACCATCCTGGACCTTGGCAAGAGGGTGGGGAAGTCCCTTCCCTGCAGGTGGGCTTGCTGAGCTGGGTGGTTCTCCCTGCCACGGAATGCCAAACCCAGGGGGAATAAAAGGACCCAGAGGTGGAGAGAGCCACACAGCTCATGGCCGATGGCAGCACCTGGAGCCAGCCGCACCTGACGCCGTCACTACCCCTAGCCATGTCAGCTCCTGCAGCTCACGGAGACAATTCTGCTTCAGGTGGCTGGGGGTGGGTTTGAGGCCCTGGCTAGGACAACCGCCCCCTGGAGGTCTGGGCCTGGGGCCTGTCTGGCTGTGCTAGGAAATTCCAGGAATCAGGGATCGACGGGGTGAGGCCTGGAGGGAAAGGAGGGCCTGCAGAAAGCCGGCCAGGTGCTGGGGTGGAGGTGGCGGTGGGGTGCCCACCCACCCCCGGCCCTGACACCAGACAGCACCAGCGGCAGCAGCCAGCCACGGCCCCAAAGTCTTTATTCCCCGGAACCCTGGTCCAGCCTTGCTGGGGGGCCACCGAGACCCAGTCCAGGGGGCCACCTGGGCTTGGGAAAGTCTGTTTTCGCCAGTGTGTGGACGAGGCGAGGGTCGGTCCTCCTCCGGGGCCTGGCAAGGTCCCGGGCGGTTGGGGCGCCCCTGCCCCCTTCCCCGCTAGAACTTCCTGTTCTTGCTCAGCCGGTTGTGGCGCCAGATGTTCTGTTTCCGCAGCAGCCTCCAGTACTCCCGGGTATCGGGGTCCAGCTCCTCCAGCTTCTTGGGGGGACCCAAGTTCATCTCGAACAGCCTGCCGGGTCGGGTGGGGATCAGGGCTGCTCGGCGACCCCCCACGGCTCCCAGAGGTGCCCCCTCCCCGAGCCGGATCCTTGGCTGCGGAAAGAGGCAGCTGGGCCCCGTCCCGAAGGAGTGGAGGCCTGCAGTGGGCCACGTCACACCACCTTTCTGAGCCTTCCCCGGCTTTAGGGATCAGCACCCCACATGCGCTTCCATGTTCTGCCCCTGCTCTCGGGGCAAAGAGCAAAATCCTCCCCGCTGCCCACCACGCTGGGTGGTCTGGGGCCCCTCGTCTCCCTGCCGCCCCCTCCCAAACTCTGGACTCTTCTCCTCTGGCCTCACGGGTCTCCCTGCTGTTCTTCCAACATACCAGGCACAGTCCAGCCTCAGGGCCTTTGCACATGCTGCCCCCGCTGCCTACAAAGCCCCTTCCACCTCTCGGGTCTCTATTCACAAGTCAAAGACCCAAGGAGGCCCTCCCCCAGACTCAGACCCCATCAGCCAAGCCCCACCCCACCCCTGTCACTCGCCCTCCAGGCTCCCTGGCGCTAACTGGGAGCGTCATCAGCGATCTGCCTGATGAGTTACTTATTGTCCCCTCCCTGACTAGCTCCAGAGGGCGGGAATTTTTGCCAGTTTCCTGGGTGCCCTGCTGTGTCCCCAGCACCTAGAACAGGGCCTGGCATACAGTCGGCGCTCAATAAATGTTTGTTAAAGGAAAAAAGGCATTCCCTGAAGCACTGCTCGTTAATTCCACACACCCCTCTGAGGGAGGGGTGATTTCCATGTTCCCCACTTACAGATGGGGCAACTGAGGCACGTGGGGGGACGGAGGGGGGGGCGGGTCACCGCCCGGCTCTGCCACCTGGGAAGGAAGAAGCCGTGGCGGCCCGCGGCCCCGGACAGCGGCCCTGACCTCCTCCCTGGGGCGCCCGCTCACCACTCGGGGTACTCGGCGTCAGGCTTCAGGGCCACGTCGGGGCGCTCCTTGTAGATGTTGGCACCCATGGCGTGCGTGGTGAGCCGCACGGGGTCCGTGCACACGTCTGGGTCCTTCAGGGCCTCGCTGGCCACGCCGCCTTTGCCGCCTCTGCCGCCCTTCATGGCTGGGGGGGCGCGGGAGGGGTGTTTCGGCTCAGTGCCACCCGGGTGGGGGCAGCCTTCCCCGCCTGCCCCTCCCACCTCCCGGCGCCCCGGCTGCTGCACCCAAAAGGATTTTGGGTGGCCACGATCCTGGGCACGGACCCCGAAGAACTGAAATCAGGGGCTCGCACGGATCCCCGGACGCCCCTGTTCATGGGGGCAAAGGGTGGGAGCAACCTAAGTGTCCATGGGTAGGGGAAGGATCCGCCCATACCGTGGAGTATTATTCAGCCGTGCCGAGGACTGGAGGGCTGGCTCGTGAGCCCTGAAAACGCTCTGCCGAGCGGAGGAAGCCAGGCACAAAAAGACGGATACTGTGCGATTCCACTGAGATGAAATATCCACAATAAGCAGATTCATGGAAACAGGGGGGATCAGAGGTTATCAGGAGCTGGGGGGAGGGGTACAGGGAGTTTGTTATTTAGGGGCACAGGTGATAAAAAAAAGTTTGCTAGTGGACGGTGGGGATGGCTGCACGACAGTGTAAGTGTCACTAATGCCACTGAGTTGTCTACCTAAAAACGATTCAAACGGCAGGTTTTATATGTGGATACCACGACACTTCTTTTACAAAGCGTGTTTAAGTGGGATCTGGACGAAGCATAAATAACACCGAAGGCTGACTGTCCAAGTTGCTCCCTTTGGAGTTCTATTTTATCGCTTCTGTTGCGCTCATGGAGAACGTCTCCGCTGGCTGCTACGTGTCTTTTAAGACCTACCATTTGCCAATTTCCCCCCTTTCAACAAAGGAGCTCAGGCAAGGCTGTATCCAGCTAAAGTTTAATAAGCTTGTTTTGGTGTTGCTTAAATGGGCAATACCCAGATATGGGCTGCCACAGTTTCTGGTGGTGACTTGTCCAAGGTCACACAGTGCTCAGCAGGAAGAAAAGGAACTGCAACCCAAGTTTGCTAGTCCAACAACTCGCGCCTGCGCAGTGATACGCGCCAGTGCCCAGTTTCCCATTCCCCACTCCTCCCCCTCCGTCACCGGCCGCAGGGTTCACGCTGGCGCCTGCGCACTAGCAAAGATGGGGGGGGGGGCGCAAGACATGCGCCTGCGCACTGAGCCCAAGCGCTCCCTAACGCGGAGACATGCGCCTGCGCATCTGCCTCTCTACGCTTGCGCCTCCGACTAGCGCCTGCGCACTACTTACTCCCCGGTTTGCTCATCGTCCCCATCTTGGTACCCCTTAACCCAGCTCACCTGGCTTCTTGGCATAATCCCGAACCAGAAGTCTTCCAGGGGTGGCGGAGTCCGGGAATTCCCGGACAGGCCAGCCGGCCCAGGCCCGGGTAACCCCGAAGAGGCGTCTGGCCGCCATGACGTACGCCGGATGCCTGCACGAGCACGTTTCCGGGAGACGCCTGCAGCCCCGGGGGTGCTTGGGAGTTGTAGGCTCCTGGAGATTTCTGGGAAATGTAGTCTTCCCGGCCTTAGGCAGTCATTCATTGATTTATTTAAACCTTTCCAGTTACCGTATGAAAGGGACTTTCAAAGGCTGTTTCCTTGATTTCTTGCCTTTTCTTGCTTTAAAATTCACACTTTACATTTTCCTGATTCTACTCAAAGTAACGGAAGCTACTCGCTGCATTCCAGCCCTATTTCTAAATCCTTAACCTGCTCGGGCTCGTTGAATCCTCATAATTATAAGGAAGGTACCATTACGACCCGCAGTTTATAACTGGGGAAACTGAGGCTCAGAGAGGGAAAGTCCCTTGTCCCAAATCACCCAGCAACTGAGACCGGTTCCAAAGCCGGGGCGCTCCAATCCGCCTTCCGGTTGAGAGCCAAACCGGAAGTGCACCTTCAAAAGGGTTCCCCCCCAATCCCCGCCGGAAGACATCCCGGCCCGCGCTCCTTTAACATTTCCCAGCCCGCCTTTCTTCCCATTATTCCCTTGGAATAATGACCACAGTCGTAGGAAGCAGGCAGAGGTCATTAGCCCCATTTCGCTGTTGAGGAAACAGGCCCAGAGGCCAGCACGGGCGTGAACGGAAGCCCGGTCCGGACACCTGCCGCAGCCCTCGCGAGGCGACGCCCGCCGGGAGAACTACATTTCCCAGCATGCCCCACAAGAGCGCGCATGCGCGGTGTGTCGGGAGCGCGACTTGGCCAGATCAGCGCGCGCCCTGGCTGGGAATCGGCGAGCGGCCGCCGGCCAGGAAGCCGGCCCGGGATATGCGGGGGGCGGCCCGGAGGCGCGGGGTCCGGGGGGCCCGCGCGGGGTTCAGGCGACCTCGGTTTGGGAAGTGAGTGTCCCGGCGGGCATGGTGTCTGAAGCTGGGGTCGGATCTGGAGCCTGGGCTCACGCCGAGGGGGAGGAGGACTTGGGGGAATCAGAGCTGGAGGGAACAGGGTTCAAGAGTGGGGAAGGGTCTCGGGTGGCAGGCACAGGAGATCACCTGGGGGGTTGGAGCCCGGGAAGCTGTGGCCTCACAACCGCCTATTCTGAGCCCCGGTAAATTGGGATCATAAGACCTTTGCAGGGCAGGGTGGGGGATTAAACTATGTGTTACTATAGAACAGCCCCCCGCTGAAGTGTGGCCCAAGTTGGGTACCCAGGAAATCTCATCTTTGAATATTTCTCTTTCAGCCCCCTGAAGGTGCTGGCCTGAGCCTGGCCTCCGGGCATGGAATTTCTCCCGACCCCCCGAAACCCCCCAGGGCCACCAGCCATGGACTTAGAGGAGCCCAGGGACACCGTCGCAACCTCTCAGGACCTTGTCCCTGTCTGCCAGGGGGAGGACCCTGTGCCGGAAGGCCCCAGCAGCCCCAGTCAGATGGAGCTTGACGGGCCCAGTATCCAGGACCTGGTGCAACAGTTTGACGCTCTGCCGGGCAATCTGGTGGGCCTGTCCCCAGAGGGACCCCCCTGCCCCTTGCACATTGCCACTGGCCACGGCCTGGCCCCCCAGGACGTCACCAGTGCCCATGGGCTCTTATCCGCCGAGGCTGGACGGGACGACCTGCTTAGCCTTTTGCACAGCAAGGAGTGCCCTCCATCCCAGCCACGTCCTGAGGAGTCGCCAGAGCCTGCTCCTCGCCTGTTGCAGCCCCCTGAGGACCCAAACGGGGATGCCGACCCCTCAGAATGGGCAGAGGGTGCCTCTGGCGAGCAGGGCGGCAGCAGGAGCTCAAGCAGCTCCCCGGAGCCCTGGCTGGAGACAGTGCCGCTGATTGGGCCTAAAGAGCCACCTGCCAGCGCCCAGGTAGTACCTGTCCCACCTCCCGGGTCTCCACCGCCGCCTGGAGGCAAAGAGAGGGTCTCAGTCCTGGCCCTCTTCTATCTCCTTCCAGAGCCCCAAGACCCTGGCGTCATACCCTGCCCTCCAGGAGGGTGAGTGTCCTGCCTGCCCCGCCCCAGGGATTTAGGGGTTCCAGAACAGCCAGCCAGCCTCCCCAAATCAGCCACAAAGTTTGCAAGTAAGAAGGTTCTAGAGGGGATCTGAGGTTGGTTTTGAGTTGATTCCAGCCGGCCTAGGAGAGGAGAGGCGGTCTGGAGAATGTTCTAGAGTGAGTAGGGGGTGGTAGGGCAGCTCCCGGAATCTAGAACAGGGGTTGGTAAATCATCATCTGAAGTCCAAATCCGGCCCGCCGCCTGCTCTTGGGCGTTTCTTAAGCTCAGAATAGTTTTTGCATCCCTAAGTGGTTGGGAAAAAAATCAAAAGAAGAATGATATCCCGTGATGCGTGGAAATGACGTGAAATTCAAATTTCAGCGTCCGTAAATAAGTTTTTATGGGGACACAGTCACCCCATTCGTTCACTTATTGTCTGCGGCTCCTTTTGTGTTACAGTGGCTAAGCTGAATGGTTGCAACTCAACCTCAACTCACAAAGCTGAAAATGTTTACTGTCTGGACCCTTATAGCAAAAACTTGCCAGCCCCTGACCTAGAGACGGAAGAACCGTTTTTAGCCACTTATGTTCTAGAGTTTTCCCAAACAATCTGCGGTTCTAGATCAAAGAGCAAGTTCTGTAGTAGAGGGGAGGGGGGCTGGTTTGGACCTGTAGCTCTAAGAAGGTTCTGGAATCGTGAGTGGGACTGTCTGTGTCTCACCTAGGGAGTTCCAGAACTTGGTCCTTTGCCTCTGGTTCTGGATTAAAGGAAACTGGGCTGATGAGAATGTTCTGGAATGTTGAACAGTCTATGTGGGCTGGGGAATTCCAGAACAAGGGGACAAATAGCACTTCTCTGCGGTTCTAGACCAATAGAGGGCATTCTAGAACCGTGGACAGAGCCATCTCTTTGTAGCATAATCAGAAAGTTCTAGAGCGGTGTTTGCTGTACAATAGAAATATACCGTGAGCCGTGTGTGATTTTAAGTTGTCCACTTAAGAGGTAAAGAAACAGGTAAAATTACTTTCAATGATGTATTTTAATGAACTCTATCTAAAATATTATTTCAACATGTAATCAGTATTTTAAAATTATTTTAGTTTTTTGAAGCTAAGTCTGTGAAACCCAGTGTATTTTGTATCCAAGCACATCTCGATTTGGGCCAGCTACCGTTCACGTGTGCGGTCGTCACATGTGGCTGGAGGCTACCATACCGGACCGCAGAGTTGTAGAACTCAAGAGTGGACTTGTCTGTGTTTCTGGGACGATTAAATCACGAAAGGCAATGGGCAGAACTGGCTAGATTTGAATTAACTTAGGGGTGTGTAGAACCGGTGCTTCTGATTCTTAATTAAGGAGCCATTGGTTAGAACATTCTAGAACTACTGAAGGCATGTCTGGTTCCAGGTTGTACAGGGAATTCTAGAACCATGGGGCGACACTTGTTATGTGGTCCCAGACTGGACTGGGAGATTCTAGAGTCACGTGCAGAGCTGCTTGTTCCTAGACTATTCTGATAATCCCTAGATTCTCGGGGTGCAGCCGAGGTCGTGAACTGTTTCCGGGGATTCTAGCTCCATAGAAAGACCTGCCCGATGCTATGGTGATTAAGACGTTCTCGAGCCCTGGAGAGGATAAGTCTGTGTTTATGAAGTAACGGGGCGTTTCTAGAATCGTCGATGGAGTTCTTTAGACTGAGACACGGCAGGGAGTCTTAGGGAAGCCATCCCGGGTGCTGGGCAGTACGAGAGTTTTACACGGGAGGACGCGGCCTCTTTCTATCCTGACTGGGCAGCTCTGTGACCACAGAGCCCTCGCCTGTGGTCCTGGGCTCACTGGGGAGAATTGTAGAACAACCGGCAGAGCTGTCTGGTTCTAGATCAACACAGGAAACGTTTCCAGAATCATCAAGTAGGGCTGATTAGGGTTGTAGAATGCTGCAGGGTTAAAAACTAGCAGTGGGGCCGCCTGGTTCTGGCCGGATCGCGGAGTTCTAGAAACCCTGTGAGTGTTCGCCGTGGACGGAGCTGGCTCTAGACTGGCAGAAGGCTCGAGAAGGCTGGATTGGGGGGAGCTCCCGAGGCCTGAGCCTGCTCCCGCTGTCGCCCCCAGCACCCGGCCCTTGTGACCACGATGATCTCTTAGACGGCGTCATATTTGGGGCCAAATATTTGGGCTCCACCCAGCTGCTGTCGGAGCGGAACCCCCCGCCCAGCGCGCGCATGGCCCAGGCCCGGGAGGCCATGGACCGCGTCAAGGTGAGGCCAGGGCCGGCGAGGAGGGGCTTTCCCGGGGGGGAGCGGGGTGCAGGCTGGGTTCCCCGAGCCTGGCAGCGTGGAGGCCGGCTTTTGGGGGACCTCCACCTCCCCCCACCCCACCCGCCACAGGCACCCGACGGGGAAACCCAGCCCATGACCGCGGTGGACCTCTTCGTCTCCACCAAGAGGATCAAGGTCCTCACGGCCGACGCCCAGGAGGCCCTGATGGACCACGGCCTCCAGACCATCTCCTACACCGCCGACATCGGCCGCGTGCTGGTCCTCATGGCCCGGGGGCGGCCGGCGCGGAGGCCTGCGGCCCACGACCACGGACGCAAGCTCTACAAGATGATCTGCCACGTCTTCCACGCGGACGACGTGAGCGGGCCGCCCCGGGGGACCCCAGCCCCCTTCCCGCCCATCGCTCCTCGGGGCTGCCTCTTAGCCCTCCCAGTTAGGCTAGTCTGTTCCGCAAACGGGAACCTTCCCCCCTCCTGGGCTGACCCACCTGCCCGTCCGGCCACAGGGCTGGCGACAGTTGCCTCCTTTGCCCCTGAGCCTTTGGGGCCGGGAGCCACCTCCCCCCGTCTTTCCCGTAAGCCCCCTTCCCCCTCTCGGGTGGGGCCTGGAGGGCTCAGGGCTCACTTGGCGGGGGCGGGGGCGTCTCGGGCTTTGGGGAGGCAGGTGGGACATCCCCGCTTCCCGCCGCAGGCCCAGCTCATCGCTCAGGCCATCGGCCAGGCCTTCGCCGTGGCCTACAGCCAGTTCCTGCGGGAGAGAGGCCTTGACCCCAGCCGGGTGGCGGCCCAGCCGAGCCCGGGGGCCCCCGGCCACCCCCACAACAGCGACCTGGACCACTTCTCCAACAGCGAGAACTGCCGGGATGTGAGTGAGGCTGGGCCGGCCGCCCCCCGCCGCCCCCGCCACGCGCCCTTCACGCCGCCCCGTGTCTCCCCGGCCAGGTGCGCATCGCGAAGCGCCGCGGCGAGGGCCTGGGCGTGGCGCTCGTGGAGTCGGGCTGGGGCTCCCTGCTGCCCACGGCCGTCGTCGCCAGCCTGCTCCACGGCGGCCCCGCCGAGCGCTCCGGGGCCCTCAGCATCGGCGACCGCCTCACGGCCGTCAACGGCGCCAGCCTGGTGGGGCTGCCCCTGGCCGCCTGCCAGGCTGCCGTCCGCGTGAGTTCTCGGGGGCGGCCACGGCACCAGGAAGGGAAACCGAGGCCCAGAGCCGGTCCTTCCCCAGGCCCCGTCCAGAGGGGACGGGGCTGAACTTGCATCCTCCTCACGAGCATGCACCCGGGGAAACTGAGGCTCGGAGAGGGGAAGGGGGTTTGAGTCTTTTAACGCTTGTTGCCCAGATGGGGAAACAGGACCAGAGAAGGTGGGCAGGGGGCCTGGGCTGCCTTGTACCATGCCTGGGTGGTGGGCACTGCTGGAAACAAGGCCTGTGTCCTTACCGCTTCGTGAGGAACCTTCTAGAACCTGGGCCCGTGGTTCCAGCCCTCCGTTGGCAGGCAGGGAAACGGGCCTGGGGTGGGGCGGGCAGCCGCCTGCCCAGGGGCCCAAGCTCCCCTCCCCGAGCCCCATTATCCGGCTGTGACGCGGCCGCCCCCACGCAGGAGGTGAAGCCCCAGACATCGGTGACCCTCAGCATCGTCCACTGCCCGCCGGTCACGACGGCCATCATCCGCCGGCCCCACGCCCGCGAGCAGCTGGGCTTCTGCGTGGAGGACGGCATCGTGAGGCCCTGGGCCCGGGGGGGGGCTTCCCCGGGGCGGGAGGGGGCGGCCCCGAGCGGGGCCCCGTCAGCAGCCTCGGCACCCCCTCACCCCCAGATCTGCAGCCTGCTCCGCGGCGGCATCGCCGAGCGCGGGGGCGTCCGCGTGGGCCACCGCATCATCGAGATCAACGGGCAGAGCGTGGTGGCCACGCCCCACGCCCGCATCATCGAGCTGCTCACGGAGGCCCACAGCGAGGTACGGGGCGCTGCGGGGGTGCCCGCCGGCCCAGCCCAGGCCGGCCCCGAGCCACCCACCTCTCCGCGCCTCCCCGCCCCAGGTCCACATCAAGATGATGCCAGTCGCCACTTACCGCCTGCTCACGGGCCAGGAGCAGCCCGTGTACCTGTGACCAGCCGCCGTGACCCCCGCCGCCGTGCCTTAGCCCCCGCCGGCCCCCTCCTCGGCCAGCCGGGGGCCCCGAAGCATCCTCAGCCCTCAGTTTCTTTTTTTTTTTTTTCCCGATGTACAAAATTAAACGTTTTATCGACTGGGGCCGAGGTCTCAGATTGAGGGCAGCGGAGCCGAGAGAGGAAAGAGAAGACCCGGCTCTCTCAACGCCTTGTCCTTCCCGGAAGCCACTAGAAGCCAGGGGTGTGAAAATACTCTTGTTTATGAAAGCCCAGGAGGAGGGAGGCAGGGTTCCGGGTTCTCCAGGGGAAACCAAGGCCCGGCTCCAGCAGGGGAGGGAGGACAGGGCAGCCGCGAGGGGGTCACACGTCAGTGGCTGGGCCCCAGTCGTAGCGGTCTTCGTCAGAGGACTCCACGTCTCGGGCTCGAGTAAACTTCCTCCTCAGGGCCTCCCGCTCGTAGGTCCTGGGATCAGGAGATGGAATAGAGGCTGCAGGTGGGGCAGCTGTGGATGTACCTGCCATTAACCCAGGCTGACTGCCAGGTAGGGTCGGCATGGGCAAAGGGTAGTAAGATGGCGTTCGGGAGCAGGGCCTTGTGGATGAACTCCTATGCATCCTTCAAAGCCCCAGCTCTGATGTCTCCTCCAGGAAGCCTTCCTAGGCCTCCCAGGACAAGGATTCCTTTCCCTTGGCCCCATCCACACAAGACTCATCTGCCAGGCTGGGGTGCCACGAAAGCCTGGTTCGCGGTCTCTTGCACACCCCACAGAGTGATTCCCAGAGGAAAAGTCAAAGGGCCCCCCACTTGGAGTGTGGGGGCTCTTACCTCATGCTGTCCTGTCGCCACTGGTCCCGGGGGTGCCGGCTGTCCACCTGGGGAGGGGGTGGGGTCAGGAGACTTGACTGCTTCCCCTCA
>JAQZBX010107496.1:0-10646 GCA_029593785.1 Cabassous unicinctus
TAACTTGATAGATATTCTATAACTCATTGCATTTTATTTATATTAAACTTTTGTTCTCAGCATCTATTAAGGCATGTAAAAACATGGCTGTTGTTATAAATTTACAAATTCTGCTCTTTGTTGATTACAAAATAGTAGCTTTGTGAAAACACCATCAGCTTTGTGCTTTAGGCATATTCTTAAGAATAAAATCATGGCTGATGTAAATAGACATATTTCCAGACTTAGGTTCTCTACATTTACAAAGAAAGAGAAAAATAACCCCTGACATCCAGGAGCTGACGTGATATTGTCAAGTAGGCCTTGGTGTTACTGGTAATTGACCTTAGTAGTCTCCTATTAAACATAAACAATTTCATAGAATATCAAAATCAGAAGAGACCACTATGAAACCATGATGGATCAAGACAAAAACAAGACAGTCTATAACCATGTCTGAGCACAGATAAAACATAAAAATTGTCTACCCCATAAAAAATGACCAAACATCACCCTATTCTGGCCAATATGAATGATTGATGCTTCTTTACCTATTATAGCCTTAACCTCATTCTAATCTTCCCTCTTTCTAGATAATATTTATTAAAACAATGACAAATTTATTCCTATTTCCTGACAGCATTTAATCTAGAGCAAAGCCTCACTTCCTTAAACCTTCCGGAAATGCTACAATAGGTCCTTTGTGGTACCTCTTACTTAGATGCCCTTTGGAATCTACAGGCATGCTCCTAGTGTCTGTTGGTTAGAAAACATTGACAAAAATGGAGGTTCGCTTCACTGAGATTCAGCTGAAGTCCTTACTGCCTTAAACAAGACCCTCAGATCAATAATAGTGTCTACATTTGAGACTCCCCTACTCTACCTGTCTGGGAAGCCACCTGCCCTTGGCTGAGGGAGAAGTTCATACTGAATGAACCTCTGACATTTCATTAAAGCCTTTCAACATTTGGGTTTATTTTGTATTCCTAGGAATAAGGTACTTTGCGATTTTTTGTTTTGGTTTGTTTTCTGATCAAAGTTGTATTTGTTCCTTGATGCAATTTGTTTATTTAACCTTGTAACACTTGGTCCTATGGCCCGCCTGATTTTCTATTGTCTTGAGTGTTGTTTGTCTAGGAGAGGAAAAGCTATAAGGAGCAGATGGAAGACCGGTAACTCCATCCTTGAGTCAGCCCTGGGGGCTCAGAGGTTCAGAGGGTCCTCTAAGATCTGTGTCCTTTGGACAAACTTTGCTTTGGGTCACCAATTCAAAACCTTATAAGGACTTCTTCCTCGGTCTTGTCTTTTTGTTTCTGAGAACGTCTTTGTTTCATCTGCCTGGAATCAGAAGGCTATGTCCAGCCTCTGACTGGCGACTAATGGCCTTTAGCCAAATTCTTTAGACGCAAAATTACACAAACCAAATCATCATAGACCAGACCTTTCAGTTTTCAGGAATCTTCTCAATCTAAAATGGCACCTCTTCCAGGCTAACACCTGCTTTCTTTATATTGATTTCTCACCATTATGTTAACTTTTATGTTTTAGCTCACTAATTGACAGAATTTCACCAGGGAAATGGCAGTGATTACTTTGGGGTACTTTTGGCTTGCACAAGATTGCTCATTTGAGAGTTACCATAGAGCAAAAAATGAAGAAACCATCCTGAAGAAGTTGTCTTGTTTGACTAAAAGAGATCACTTTATTTAAAGTAAGAGGCATCCTCTCCTTCATTTTTTTTTTTTTTTACTGTGGGATTCATTTATTATTAACATTTTACCCCATTTGCTTTATCATTTGTTCTCTGGATTTTTTGTCTGAACTATTTGAGACTAAGTAATATACATGATGGTTCTTTAGCTCTGAAAATCTCACCGTATACTTCCTAAGAATGGAGATATTATCTTACATAATTATAGCTCAATTATAAACTTCATAAATTTACACAGAGACATTTTATCTAATATATCGTCCATATTCCAATTGTGTCAATTGACCTAATAGTGGCCATTATGGTTTTTTTTTCCTCTGCCAGTACAGGATCCAGTCTAGGGGCAGTATTGCATTTATTTGGTCATGACTCTTAAGTCTTCTTTTTTTTTTTTTTATTAATTAATTAATTTTTTTATATTTTAAAAGATGCTTAGATTACATAAATGTTACACAAAAATTACAAGGATTCCCATGTTCCCCACCTCCCACACCTCCTACAACATCCCACACAAACATCTTTCATTAGTGTGGCACATCACCTGCAATGGATATACACATCCTGGGGCCTTGCCACCAAGCATGGACCATAGTTCACATTGTTGACCACACTCTTTCCCACACAGTTCTGCACGCTATATGCTGACGTAAAATGGCCTATATCTGTCATCGTAATGCCACTCAGGACAATTCCCAAGTCCTGAAAAAGCCCCTGTATTACAACTGCTTTTCCCTTCCCTCCCCCAAAAGCGTCCAATGAGCACTGGCTCCACCTCACTGTTGTAATTTCTTCCATTACTTGAATCACAATATGTTTACAACAGAATACCAGTGAGTCCACTCTAGCCCATAGCTCCTCCCCCAATCCTGAGGAGTGTGGGATGGTAATGTTCACTCCACCTCCAAATGAGAGGTGGCCTATATCCCATGGATACAATGGATGGGATTATCCTTCCTACAGCTGCAGACTCTCTCCATTCCCTGGGATGGCCACCGTCCATCATCATCTCACAGGTGACTTGGGTGAGTCCATTGAGCTATAGAGTAGGAGTTGCAGCTCCACCGAGTTTCCAGGCACAGCTGGCACATGGGCAGGCCAAAGGCTCCAGTCTCTGGAAGTACACCTACAAACTCCAGCATTGCATATAGGTTTGAATAGAAGGGACTGATGGACCATGTGCAGGGAGGACTTATTTGAGTCCAACTCTGTCACTCTCAGGAGCACAGATTCCAGTGGAGAGCCCACTGATAAGGCATCAATCTCTGGAGCTATCCCCCCTTATATAGGACCTGGGTGTCTCCAGAGCCCTCAGGAGCCCCTCTGTGTGGGGTGATATCCACTTTGGTGTTCTATGAGGTCCTACTGAGGTGTGCGTAAACGTTACCTCTGGGATGACCTCCTGACTCTCTTTGAAGTCTCTTAGCCACATGCACTCATTTGTCTTTACCTTTCCCCCCTTTTTTTCCAAGGTCTTTTTCCAGTGGTATTGCCAGATGGCACTTGGTGTTAATCCCTTGTTGCCAGGGAGGCTCAGCCCTGGGAGTCATGTCCCATGCTGGGGGGGAGGTAATGCATTCATATGCTGAGTTTGGCTTAGAGAGAGGCCACATTTGAGCAACAAGGAGGCTCTCAGGTGGCAACCCTTAGTCACCCCATAACAGTAGGCTCAGTTTCAATTACAAAAGCAAAGACTCGTAAGGCTAATCATCAATAACAAGAACCCATTAGTGGACCATCCTCCTTTGCCAGACACTGCCCCTGCACTCGGGGGACTGTTGCTGCTCCCTTGGAGAATGTGGCAGAGCTCTCCAGGCTGGGAATTCAGTATTCCCTCATTTATTGATTGTCCACCCACTGTGACAATGCCCCACCCCTTGATCATTTGGACAATTTTATATATCTTTCATGTGATTCAGATGAACTTCCTCCCATGAATCCCCCACCCCAGACACCCCCCACCAATGATCCTTTGCAGCTCCTGTTGTAACCCTTCTGTGATCTAAACCTTCCTTGAAGATGAAGCCCATATAATAACCAAATATAATTAATAAGAAAATGAAATAATAATGATAAGCTTAAATGTAAGAGATAAAATACATGGATACTCAGAAAAAGAAAACTAAAAATAAAATATAATTAAAGGATTGGGACATTCAAAAAATGGGAAAAAACAAAAAATTTTTAATTATTATTTTTTTCTTTTATCACTGCATTATCTGGTGTCCAGTCTGTACTGTGGCACCTTCCCCCTCTCACTCCCCATTGTCTCCAAAATTTTCATTTAATTTTCAAAGAAGTTTTAGGTCACAGCAAAGTCACACACAGAATACTAGAGACTCTCATATACCCAACCTCCTCCCCCTTTCCTCACCCCATATTGAAACTTTTATATGTGGATGGTAGCAATGTTATAACTGTTATACAGATAGTGAAACATAGCTTCTAAACATTGTCAATGGTTTACAGTATAGTTTACAATTTAGACTGTACAGTTTAATAATTCTTAATGATATTTACCATGTCCTGTGTCCATTACTGTAAGGTAATGAAAAACATTTCTCCTGACCACTAAATACCCCATTTGATCTTTTCTCTTGGGGCATATGACACCCCCCTGTCTTGATTCATTGGATGACAAGTCATAGTTACATGCAACAAGAGGTCTTCACACCCTGATTATCCTTCCCTGTTAGGATCCACCCTTGCTCCTAAGAGACACCCACCTGTCTGTTTCTGGGTGAATCGGTCCTCCCAAAGATGGGGGTCCATCTCCTTCCCACTCACCATGTGGGTCTCCACTCCCCAACACTATACATTATGATAGGATGAACACTCACACACTTCCCAGAAGCCTACTCCAGATGTGCCCCGTCTTGAATGCCCCCTCAACCTACACCCTAACCCAGTGACACTACCTTGTCATATTGTCATAAGAGCATTCCCACTCCTGCACTTTCAACCTCATACCCACAAATCCGATGTTCACCTAGTCCCTCTTCCATCCCTCCCCCCAAGTCTCCTGGGTATTCTAACCCACCCTTCCTAATCTACCCACCTGTCAACGCTGCACCACCAAACCCAGTAATATCACTACATACCTGTCCTATCCTTCAATATGCAACTATACTCTATCACTTTACCATAGATTATGTCCGTATGGGTGATGGCTCACAACCTTCTCTTCTCTTTCTCTCCCTTGTTAATCTATCTTTCAGACAATGGTTCTCAGAGACTGCTCACTTTCCTAAAATCAAATCAGTGAGGTCATATGCTAGTCATCCTTCAATGCCTGGCTTGCTTCACTCAACATAAGGTCTTCAAGAGTCATCCATGTTATTCCCTGTGTTAGCACTTTATTCCTTCTTACAGCTGAGTAATATTCCATTGTATGTATGTACCACATTTTGTTTATCCATTCATCTGTCGATGGGCACCGGGGCTGATTCCAACTTTTGGCAATTGTGAATAATGCCACTATGAACTTTGGGGTGCATATATCTGTTCGTGTCTTTGCTTTCAATTCTTCTGGGTATATACCCAGCAGTGGAATTGCTGGATCATATGGAAGATCTATTGTTAGTTCTCTGAGGAACCTCCAAACTGTCCTCCACAGTGGCTGGACCATTCCACAATCCCACCAGCAGTGGATGAGGGTTCCTATTCCTCCACATCCTCTCCAACACTTACAGTCTGCTGTTTTTTTAATAGCTGCCATTCTGATGGGTGTAAGATGGTAACTCATTGTAGTTTTGATTTGCATTTCCCTAATAGCTAGCAATGTCAAGCATTTTTTCATGTGCTTTTTAGCCATTTATATTTCTTCCTTGGAGAAGTGTCTTTTCAGGTCACTTGCCCATTTTTTAAATGGGTTGTTTGTCTTTTTATTTTCGAGGTGTAGGATTTCTTTATATATGAAGAATATTAGGCTCCTATCAGATATATGGTTGCCAAATATTTTCTCCCATTGGGTAGGCTGCCTTTTTATTTTCTTAATAATGTCCTTTGAGGTGCAGAAGTTTTTAATTTTGAGGAAATCCCATTTATCTATTTTTTCTTTTGCTGCTTGTGCTTTGGGTGTGAAGTTCATGAAACCATTTCCTATTACAAGGTCCTGTAGATGCTTCCCTACATTATCTTCCAAGGTCTTTATGGTTTTGGCTCTTATATTTAGATCTTTGATCCATCTTGAGTTGATTTTTGTATAAGGTGTGAGATGGTATGCCTCTCTCATTCTTTTGGATATGGATATCCAGTTCTCCAAGCACCACTTGTTAAAGAGGCCATTCTCTCCCAACTGAGTGGGCTTGGTGGCCTTGTCAAGTATCAGATGACTGTATATGCGAGGATCTATATCAGAACTCTCAGTTCGGTTCCATTGGTGAGTATGTCTATCCATGTGCCAATACCATGCAGTTTTGAGCACTGTAGCTTTGTAGTATGTTTTAAAGTCAGGTAATGTGATACCTCCAACTTCATTTTACTTTTTCAATATGTCTTTGGCAATTCGGGGCCTCTTACTTTTCCAAATATTTTTTGTAGTTAGTTTTTCCAGTTCCTTAAAAATACAGTGTTGATTTTTATTGGGATTGCATTAAATCTGTAGATTAGTTTGGGTAGGATAGACATCTTGATGATATTTAGTGTTCCTATCCATGAACAGAGAATATTCTTCCATTTATTTAAGTCTTCTTTGATTTCCTTTAACAGTGTTGTGTAATTTTCTGTATATAAGTCCTTTACATCTTTAGTTAAATTTATTCCTAGGTATTTGATTATTTCCGTTACTATTGTAAATGGTATTTTTTTCTTGATTTCCTCCTTGTTATTGGTGTACAGAAATGCTACTGATTTTTGAGCATTGATCTTATAGCCTGCGACATTACTGAACTCCTTTAAAATTTCTAGAAACTTTGTTGTAGATTTCTCAGGGCTTTCTATGTATAGGAGCATGTCATCTGCAAATAAAGAAATTTTTACTTCTTCTTTTCCAATTTGGATGCCTTTATATCCTTTTCTTGCCTCAGTGCTCAAGCAAGTACTTCTAAGACAATGTTAAATATGAGTGGTGATAGTGGGCATCCTTGTCTTGTTCCTGATCTCAGAGGGAAGGCTTTTAGGATTTCACCATTGATGTTAGCTTTGGGTTTTTCATATACACCCTTTATCATATTCAAAAAGTTTCCTTCTATTCCTATCTTTTGCAGTGTTTTTATCAGGAAAGAGTGCTGTATTTTGTCGAATGCTTTTTCTGCATCTATGGAGATGATCATGTGATTTTTTTCTTTCAATCTGTTTATGTGGTGTATTACATTGATTGATTTTCTCATATTGAACCAACCTTGCATACCCAGGATGAAACCCACTTGGTCATGGTGTATAATCCTTTTGATATGTTGTTGAATGCGATTAGCAAGTATTTTGTTGAGGATTTTAGCATCTAGGTTCATTAGAGAAATTGGTCTGTAATTTTCCTTTCTTGTGGTATCTTTGTTTGGTTTTTGTATTAGGGTAATGTTGGCATTGTAGCATGAGTTAGGCAATATTCCTTCTACTTCTATTTTTTGGAAGAGCTTAAGCAGGATTGGTGTTAGCTCTTTCTGGAATGTTTGGTAGAATTCAGCTGTGAAGCCATCTGGTCCTGGGTTCTTCTTAGTTGGGAGGTTTTTGAGACTGAGTCTATCTCTTTACTTGTAATTGGACTGTTGAGTTCATCAGTTTCTTCTTTCATCAATGTAGGCTGTTTGTGAGTTTCTAGAAATTTGAACATTTCCTCTAAATTGTCATTCTTGTTGGCATATAATTTTTCAAAATATCCTCTTATGATACTCTTTTTTTCTGTGGGGTCAGTAGTGATATCCCCTTGCTCATTCCTTATTTTGTGTATTTGCATCTGCTCTCTCTTTTTCTTTGTTAGTCTGGCTAAGGGTTTGTCAATTTTATTGATGTTCTCAAAGAACCAGCTTTTGGTTTGTTTATTTTTTCTAGTGCTTTCTTATTCTCTATTTCATTTAGTTCTGCTCTAATCTTTGTTATTTCCTTCTTTCTACTTCCTTTAGGTTAGCTTGTTGTTGTTTTTCCAATTCCTCCAAGTGTGCACTTAGGTCTTCAATTTTAGCTCTTTCTTCTTTTTTAATATATGTGTTTATGGCTATGAACTTCCCTCTCAGGACAGCTTTGGCTGCATCCCATAGGTTTTGATTTGTTGTGTTGTCATTTTCATTAGTTTCAAGATAGTTACTGATTTCTTTTAAGATTTCCTCCTTGACCCACTGTTTGTCTAAGAGTGTGTTGTTTAACTTCCATATCTTTGTGCCTAATCTGTTTCTCTGGCCCTTAGTGATTTCCAATTTCATTCCATTGTGTTCATAGAAATTACTTTGTATAATCTCAATCTTTCTGAATTCATTGAGAGTTGTTCTGTGGCCTAGCATGTGGTCTATCTTGGAGTATGATCCATGTGCACTCAAGAAGAATGCAAATCCTGCTGTATTTGGGTGTAATGTTCTGTATGTGTCTATTAGGTCCAGGTCCTCTAATGTATTTTTCAGAGTCTTTGTTTCTTTATTGATTCTCTGTCTAGATGTTCTGTCTACTGTAGAGGCATTTATTTCTCCACTTAGTTTTTCAGGGTTTGCCTCATGTATTTTGAGGCACCCCGATTAGGTGCATAAATGCTTATGATTGTTCTCTCTTCTTGAGAGATTACCCCTTTTACTAATATATAGTGTCCATCTTTGTCTCTTACAATAGTTTTGCATTTAAAGTCTATTTTGTCTGATATTAGAATAGCTACTCCTGCCCTTTTTTGGCTATTGTTTGCTTGTAAAATTGTTTTCCAGCCATTCACTTTCAGCCTCCTTGAATCCCTGGGTCAAAGGTGGGTTCCTTATAGACAGCGTATAGATGGATCATATTTCATTATCTATTCTGCCAATCAGTGTCTCTTGAGTAGTGAATTTAATCCATTAACATTCATTGTTATTATTCGTAACAAATTTCTTACTTCAGCCATATTTTCTTTGAGTTAATGTATGTCATATATTGTTTTTGTTTCTGTTTTTGTCTTTTTAGTTGTTTTTAAACTCACCTCCAACTCTCTCTCCTTTGTTTTTTCCTTTCAACTTGTAGAACTTCCTTTAGTATTTCTTGAAGTGCAGGTTTCTTATTGGCATACTCTCTTAATTTCTGTTTATCTGTGAATATTTTGAATATTTTGAACTCTCCATCATTTTTGAATGCCAGTTTTGCTGATAGAGAATTCGTGGCTGGAAGTTTTTTTCTTTTAGTACTTTTGACTATATACCACTATCTTCTTGCCTCTGTGGTTTCAGATGAGAAATCAGCACTTAATCTTATTATGCTTCCCTTGTATGTGATGGTTCTCTTTTCTCTTGCTGCCTTGAGTATTTTCTCTTTGTCTTGAGCATTGGACATTTTGACAAGTATATGTCGTGGAGTTGGCCATTGGGATTTATACTGTTTGGAGTGTGCTGTGCTTCCTGGACTTGTACATCCATCTCTCTCAATAGGGTTGGGAAGTTTTCAGCCATTATTTCCTTCAACACTCCTACTGTTCCCTTTCCCTTCTCTTCTCCTTCTGGGATGCCTATAATGCATATGTTTGTGTGTTTTTTGTTGTCGGTTAAATCCCTGAGTCCCTACTGGATTTTTTCTTTTTATGTATCTGTTCTACTAGCTGTTTGATTTCAGATGTATTGTTTCCACATCACTAATTCTTTCCTCTGCCTGTTCAAATCGGCTGTTATGTGAATCCAGCATCTTTTTTATTTCTTGGATTGTGCCATTGATCACCATCATAAATGTTATCTTTTTATGTATGTTTATAATTTCTTCAGTATGTTCTCCCAGTGTCTTTTTAATATCCTTAATCTCTTCCTTCACTTCATTAAGTTGGTCCATGATATTTGTTTGGAAAGCTTTGAATAGTTGTTCAATGTTCTGCCTTTCTTCCTGGTTTTTAGTTTGTTCACTGGACTGGTCCGTGTCTTTCTGTTTCTCAATGTGGTTTGTAATTTTTTGTTGCCCTCTAGTCATCATTTTATCTTGATGGGTTTATTCAGTTGATTAGCTTCTCTCTCTGCTCTAGAGTTTTATTTAGCTGGTGGTTCTGTGTGTGTGTTAAGTTTTCTCTTTGACACTTTTTCTTCTAATTTTATTTCCTTGCTTCTTTCTATGTTCCCTTGAAAGCAAAAGATTAGGGCCAGAGGAATTGAAAGATGTGAGAAAGGAAGAAGGATAATAGTAATATTGAAAAAAGTTAGAAGAGGGGCCATATAAGACTTAGTAAAACGAATATTTAACTCATGTAGGCAGCATAGAGTAATAGGAAAAAGAGTGGAGTACGTACAATGGACTGGGAAACCAAATAGAGGAAAATATATATAATGATTTAGAAGGCTAGAATGATGAGGAGAGAGAGAAAGAGTAAAGAAAGGGCTGAAAGGACAAAGTTAATATTAATAAAAAATGAAGAAAACAGAACAGAATATTAATTGACACCCTTCAAGTTCTGGGCTAATGAAAAAACGTGGTCTGTAACAACCACAACAGAAAGCAGAAGGCAGAAAGATGAAGGAAGGAAAATAGATAGCATTGGAAGACAAAATCAATATAGACAGAGAATGGGAAATCACTGAAGAAGAAGCACAGCAAAAAAGAGAGAAGCTAGCAGTACCTAATTTAAAATAAAATAAAAAAAAAAAAGAAAGAAAGAAAGAAAAAAGAAGGTGGGGCAGGAAAGAGGAAAGAAAAGCAAGAGACAACAAATAAACAAAGAAAAACCAACCAACCACACAAGCAAGCAGTCAAATGAAGCTAAGGAAGAACAGTGTTCCTTCTTGGGCCCTTGTGGAACCTCTCAGCCTGCTTGTGTTCATCAGTCAATTGCCCTGCAAGGTTCTAGCTGCAGGTTTTGAGGCAGATTTTAGCTATTAAA